>QBDW01005568.1:0-206618 GCA_003261595.1 Maconellicoccus hirsutus | reverse complement strand
AGGTGAGCTCCTCGCCTCTCAACAAAGTATTAAATTCGTGATAGGTATTACATAAAACCTACTCATGTATGTATGTTATTTCCTAGGTTATCGAATTTTGGGTGACTCTGCCTATCCTTGTAGAGTTAAATTAATGCCCCCATATCGTGATACAGGACGTCTCACAGCAGCACAAAAGAATTTCAATTACAGACTCAGTTCTTCAAGGGTTATGATAGAACACAGCTTTGGGATTATTAAACAACGATTCCGTCAATTGTACCATTGTAAATTAAAAGGAAACAAGACACTGTGCCACTTCATCAGGGCATGCTTTGTGTTACATAATATGAGTAGAGCAACTGATTTAGAGATATTACGTATTAATCCATGTTCCAGCGATCCTTCAGCTAAGTCCAATTCGTTAGCTTTGCAAAATGATGATCAAAATAATGAAGCTGCTGAAGGTAAACGTCTAAGGGATGGTATATGTGCTACTTTGTCATCACGTAGGAGATAGGTAGTCGTGTAGAAATAAAATTGTGCATTGTTTCATCCGACATTAGAAATAAATGTATGAATTCACGTATTTTTTTTCGAAAATTATGTATTGGTATAAAGGTATAAAAAATAAACAATCAAAATGAACGTAGGTATACATTCATTTGTCACGTAAAGGTATAAAAACTAAACGGATAACAAAGGTATGAAACATAAACGAATAAGGTAACCTTCAATAAACGAATAAAATAAACGATCATTTGTCAATCAGACTTTGTAGTAATGTGTTGTGTGCTTTTAGTAATTCGTTGGTTTTCTTCACTTCCTCGATATACTCGACATATTTTTCAATTCTTTTTTCGGAATATTCTTTACGATCTTGCCTCAGCAACTGTAATTCGCTGACCAATGTTGGTTTCTTCTTTTTCCCAGTTGTATGGGTGGTTCTAGCAGAAGTAGAAGTAGAAGGGGTATCAGTGCCTGTGCTTATACCCGATGATCTACCACTTCTTATTTCTGGTGGTACAGGATCAACATCATCTTCATAAGACGAATCATCTTCTTGTTCATCTTCAGCAGGTTTAAAATTAACATGATCTTCTTTTCGAAGATCAACGTTTATGGTTCTGCCTGGAAATATGTCTACATTATCCATCACGTCGGGGAGAGCAACGGTGGGCCTTTTTAAAAGTTGCTCGGTCAGCATTCTAAACAAAAAATGTCATACATCATACACAGATATCTATGCAGAATTCAAAATCCAAAGTAACAGATGAAGTTCAATACAATACCTATTCACACGAGGCGAAACATTTAATCGAATTCTACTTCTTCCTGTTTTCTTTGATTTTTTGTTATCTTGAACTCTCTTAAATCCAGCTTGTAAGGTGTTAATTCGACTTCTACATTGCTTCCATGAGAACGTGAATCCCATATTTTTCAGTTCTTCTGCTATTAATTTCCATCTTTGTTCCTTTGTTTTAAATTTGGCCTTGTTGAACGGCAAGGTTTGATGTAGATCTAACAGCACTGTAGTTGCTGTATCACCCCACGATCCTATACGTAATTAATCCGAGGTGAGAATAAATTTAAAATATTAAAACTGAAGCGTACTGTTCACATACCACAATGTTCTGCTTCCGCATCATCACGTAATTCAGGTATAGTTTCATTAACATTGGTAGTGGCCCTAGCAGGAACATCAATATTGTCCAATGTTGGATTGACAGCAGTCGCAGAAACTGTAGTGGCAGCAACATTGTGTGGGATGATTTCTGAAAAGAAGTTGAAGTATAGAAGTGAAAAGCATTTCCTTACTCGTATTCTATCAATAAATTATATAGCACAAGGCTCATTACCCTCAATTTCGTCAACTGTGTTACAATCAGTTTGGCTTTCTTCAATAATACGTGCATATAACAAGTTACCAGCTGAAATAAGAAGTGTAAATTGTGTAGAAGTGTTCTTACTCGTGTGTCGTGTGTTAACTGTTAAGTAAAACCTTTTGAACTGAACTTACTCTGAACATTCCTGAGCAGCACTAAACCTTCGGCATTTCTAATATAATTGTTTTGGCTGTCTAAAACAGCTTCAAGTTTACCTGCAGCTTCCATTGTAATTTCATAAAACGATCTACTACTCATTCAGTACACACTCACGAAATTTTACCGCAAAAAAAATAAATAAAAAAAACCAAAAACACAGTAGTTCCTAAAAACCGTTCGGGCGCTGTTCCAAAAGTGTGGAGATTAGGAACTTCATAAATTATGGAGCTTCCACAATTGTGGAGTCTGTGGAAGTCGCCCGAACAAACATATTATTAATGGATTTCCTCTTAAAATTGGGAGTTCGTGGCTAATTTGCGAACATATATTTTTGTAATGTGGCATGGCTTGTTTGTGATGTGACATAACATGAGTTCGATAACGTGACTTATTGAACACCATGTAATGGCTTCGGTAAACGTGACGTTAGTCTTGACGTTTTTATATACGTGATGTTACTATACCTTGATGAAATTTTACTGACCCAACATCACATGACTTTACGTCTTCGTCAAGCGTGAGGTGATAAAACATGACTTTGATTGATGCGATGTCACATGCAAACGTGACGTGACTTCGACGAACGTGACTGTGATAAACGTGACTTTGATAACGTGGCGTGACTTTGATAAATGTGACGGGGGGTTGATTAACGTGACGTGACATGATTTTGATAAAAGTGATGTCACGTGTAAACGTGACGTGACTTCGATGAACGTGACTGTGTTATGCGTGATTTTGACTTTGATAACGTGACATGACTTTGATGAACGTGATGTCACTTGTAAACGTGACGTGACTTCTATAAAGGTGATGCGACGCGACTTTGACTTTGAGAACCGTGACATGACTTCGATACTGTGACATGGCTTTGATACCGTGACATGACTTTGATTAATGTGACGTGACGTAGCTTAGATAAACGTATTGGGACATAATGCTGTATTAAATCATCAAAAAGTCGGTGTTCTGAATGTTGACTGCGTGAGTTTTTTTGTGTATTTTTTTTTTAGGCTTATTGTTATAAAAAATAACAGATTGCCCTATTACTAATCAGAAATAAAATAAATAAATAAAATCACGCACAATTTTTTTAACGATGTTTGTACATTATCGCTTTTCAATATATTTCATCTTTGTAGCCATTAAAGTTTCACATTATCAATTTACTTATTGTGAGTAATTTTTAAGAGCAAGGTATCATGAATTTTAAGTCTCATTTTTGTTGAAAATTTTACCGATTTATTTGGAAAATCAAATAATGAAAAAATTCATTATCAAGGGATTTCCTTATGCATAAAAATGACTGAAAAACCTCATAAATCGTACGGCAAAAATCACCACCAAAAGTATTTTAAAATTAGTTCTTCAACATACCACTCGTGTCTTTTTTACGACACGTTCTCTTTATCAAAGGTGTAAAAAAAAGATCTCTATACGAATGTCATACGGTACGAAAGATTTATCGAGTTTTTGAATAGTACTAGAATTTACCGTATACTTTGTCATTTCTCGTTAAAGCCATTTATACGTTTAAAGAACAACGAAAACGACACGATTTACGGTGAAAGAGAAAAAAAGAAGAAAAAAATGACGCGAACGTTTTAGAATACAGTATATTTCGGGATTCATTGTCAACTTGCTTACGTGTAACTTGTATTATCAAAACTCACAAGTGTAAAGTTGTCTGGAAAAATAATACGAATCTGGAGACGAAATTGTGTACGTGGACTTTTTTCCTTTTTTCGTCGATTGACGAATCAAAACTGAATATCTTTATTATATTGAAGTGGAAATTTTGATCATGGAGTAATTTATTGAGCTATAATTGATAACGAATAATGGTATATGCTCAAACAGTGTTGCCTTTTTGTATAAAAGAAATAGAAATCTAACAACGGATTATGTATGATTCTTTATAAAATTTCAAATTGCTTGTTAGTCTGAATCAGTTGAGGTTTCTTTGAATGTAGGCAAGTTTTTTCATGTTCGATGAAAAAAATTTCATGATAAATTGGAGTAATCATGATGACTCCTTCCTCCCTTTCATCTGAAAAGTCATTCTTTCAAAAATAATAAATTCATCGAAATAATATAGTACAAATCAGAATTCGAAAAATTACACAAGATTATTTCCCATTAAAAGAATTACTTCTTATATTCCATACGCGTGTATATTACATCGAAAACAATCTAAAAAAACAAATATCCTCAGGAAATACACGACCACGCTAAATCTGCACCACCTGCGTGAAAATTCAAAAAGCGTATCAAATAGCGAATTTAATTTATTCGAAAAATATCGCCGAAAACAACGAAAGCTACAATAAATTAAAATTGATCCCGCGTAACGTATATAATTGATTGGCATTAAAAATTCTCAACTTAGAAAACAGATTCAGCGCTCAAAGAAACTTCGGAAGCGTGAAAAATACATAAATAGCAAAATGTGTATACAAGAAGAACCGCGTAGCTTTAAATCTGTTAAAATTTTCGTATTATTCGAAGGAAAATAAAAGACGATAAACTCAAAACCTTTGATTTTTTTTCGCCCGTAGCCTTCAGGTGCGTAATTCGTGTTGTCGGTGTGAAATGTTTAGAAACCCGTGAAATTTCGCTTCGCTTGGTGAAAATTTCTGGTAAATATTGCGAAAATAAAAGCGGAACAAAGCCGGTGTTATTGCGTTTATTAATTTTATCTCAAGAAAAATGAAAAAGTTATAAGAAAGGAATAAAAGCGTGATGTAATTTTACTTCGGATGATTTTTTTTAATAATATTTTTTATAGAAAAGAAAAACTTGAAAGGGGACTGCTTTAGTTTTCAAAATCTTTCCTGAAAATCGATTCAAATTGAAAAACCGAAGAAGCGAAGGAGCGGAGATCTTACGGTATAAATTAAGTGTCGAAAAAAATATGGAACATGTGCGCTATTTTGAATGCAAAAGCTCGAATTTCGTCATTTTCAAATCTATATTTAGCTTTAAGCGAAACATAAGAGTAAAAAAATATCAATTTTACTAACTTTACTTGGCGTTTTTTTTTTACTCAGAAAAAAAAAGAACATGTTTTTCTCAATTTTCAAATTCACAATTGATTTTATGGCATTCGACGAAGAAATCCACCAAAAAGCATTTTTTGCAAAAAGAAACGTACTTGTTCTAATAAAGAGCTCGTGTTTACACGCAAAAATAAATAATGGAAGGTTTCAAAAGATAGCTATCATCTTCTATAAACGAAAGAGAAGTATCATCAATTCCATTTGACAAGTAATCGTTTTTTTTGTCGCTACGATTGACCTTTCGTCGTATATTCAACAGTACGAGAAGTCAGTGTTATGTATTCGACAGCTGATGGTATGTTTCTTATGAGGATTTTCGGATTTTATCGGATTGGTTGGAAGAAGCGGAGAAAATTGGCGGATATTTATTTCGCGATGTGTTTTTGTTCATGTGTAATTTGCGTATATCATGTTGGAATTTGGATGAGTGATTTCGGAGATTTTTCGTTCCATTTGCGTAATCTTTTGACAATGCTTCATATGGGAGTTTTTCTATGTAATCCGATTGTTAACATGGTTCAGTTCGGGGTATTGAATACGTTTGATTTTCATTTATGGCATAAATCTATGATAAGGAAGTTATCAGAAATGAGGATTCGTATTTATGGCGATACTTTTCACGCGCAAACGTTTAGCTATTGTTGTGTTGTGTTCCTTGTATGCGTCAACGAAGCGATTTTGTATAATTTCCGATTACCGAATGTGTACGATTATATTCCGGTAGTTTTGGTGGAATTATGGGCTTTGGTACCGGTCTTGGAATATATAAGGATTATGCTGGTTGTATTGAAGTTACACGAAGCCGTTCTGCATCGAATCCTGTTGGCGAAAAAGATAACCATGTTGTATGGATATGACGATCGACGTTGGCCGATACATCTACGAGGGTATAGTCCATCGAATGGCGCTACTTTGAAAAAATTAAAAGAAATTCATAAAATTATATTGAACGTTTGTTACGACGTGATTCCGAACGAATACGGGTTCAGTATCGTATTTTTGGTTGTTTCGTATGTTTTGAGTTTTCTACATGATGTTTGTACATTTTTACCAGTCATGGCTGAAGTCAAGTTTTTAATTTTGTCTACAAGCCGGACTGTTTTTAAGTTCGTGTTTTTAGTCATTTTTTTCAGAATTGGAGAAATTAATGCTGATAAGGTTGGTATGACGTCGTGAAATTAAGAATTACAATTTGTACTGCAAGTAGTTACACGTTCGAATAGTGATGGAAATGACGTGATCACATGATACGTCACTATGACAATGAATAGTCATCTATGACATAGTATGGTGACATGAAAAAATTGTATTTTTCGTTGAACATGAATATACGACGCGTAACATGTTTTGAGAGGAAAAAATAAATCATCACGTGTCATCACCACGCCATGACATATCACCATAATTTGTCATTATTCAGATCACCATGACATACCATCGTAATACGATCATGAGACATCGCCATGACATGTCATATGACAAATCACCGAAACATGATTATATGTTACGCACGACCACGACATTCGATCACTCCAATGACGTTCATCATAACAAGTCATTACATATGACATGTCAATCATAACCAGCATACTTCATCATGATAATGACTTGTTACTTCATAGTATATTACTTGTGATCATGATATGTCACCATTTTCATGTCATCTTAACAATTCATAAATGACAAATCATTGTTTTGGTGATATATCATGATCATGAATGATATACAATATAGTGACAAGTCATTATCATGGCGACGTGTTATGGTTGTGATTAACATGTGATATGTAGGGATTTGTTATGATGGACGTCATTAGAATAGTCAAGTGTCATGATTGTGAGTAATATAAGATCATATCGTGGTAACATGTCAGATGACATGTCATGGTGACCTGAACAATGACAAATTATGGTGATATGTCATGGCGTTTTCATGGTAATAAGTGTGGTGATGATGCGTGATGATAAGTCATGATTATTTTTTCCTCTCAAAACGTGTTACGCGTTGTATATTCATGTTCAACAAAAAATACCATTTTTTCATCACCATACCATGTCATAGATGACAATTCATTGTCATGGTGACATGTCATGGTTAGGAGTGACATGTAATCACGTCATGACAGCATGTCAAGTGACATGATATGATGACAAGTCATTGTAATGGTCACGTGTCATGGTTACAAGTGGCATGTGACATCAAGTAACGTCTTGTGATGAACATCTTTGTCGCGAAATGACATGAAAATGTCACGCTGTGTTGCAGACTTGTACGCAAGCTGTTTTTTTTATATTTCTATTCATTTTGATCATGCTTACTTTCAAATTAGTTACGAAAATCTTATTTCGCGCGTCATTTTTTTAAATTGTTGGACGGTTTGTTGGACGGTTTTAGAAGGGAAGTGGGCAGACCTACCGGTCTGCTTGACTATCAAATGACAAAGTAAATCCGAACTAACTAAAATTTCAGTGTTTTTAAACGTTCTAAATTAACTTCAAATTGTTAATAGAAAACTTTCTCAAGTTCTTTGAATTATTAAATTTTTACCTTTTCCGTAAATTTTACAAATTCCACGTTTACGCGTCAACGACTCAACGTGTCGTACCTTACTACGAAGTTCACGTATGTTGAAAACTGTAAAATTTCGCTTTTCCGTGAAATTAGTCGCAAGGGGAAAATTCAATCTTTTCTCATATCTCTACTTCCTGTAAGCGACTTCCAGTTGTCAGCTATTTCGTAATTAATTTTTTGTAATTTTTTCCAATTCCATGTAAGAAGTGTATTTCGTGAAAACAGCAAACTAAAATGTCGAGAATTTGTATTATCGTAGAATTTGAAATGAAACTCTGTGTTTAAAATTCTCGTGTATACGCGGGTACAATATATCCGGAGTAAAAAGATTTTTTAAATTGCCCGAATTTGTTTACTATTCGACGAGACGAAGTAATATATGCGCGACTGTATATTCTTGTAAAGTTGGACGTTTTTTGTTGGTCTGAAGATACGAGAAAACGAGACAGGAGATATCAAAAGAAATTCGTAAAAAATTTCAATTTTGCGAGTATTCCATCTAT
Organism: Maconellicoccus hirsutus; assembly: GCA_003261595.1. Lineage (NCBI taxonomy): Eukaryota > Metazoa > Arthropoda > Insecta > Hemiptera > Pseudococcidae > Maconellicoccus > Maconellicoccus hirsutus. The sequence continues at coordinate 198,461 of QBDW01005568.1, read as the reverse complement.
GGTTATACACATTTTGTATTTGAGAATGAAAAAATAAGCAAATTCGATTTCACTTTGTTTCGTTGAAATATGCGCGAGAGGACGTGGAGTGAAGGAAATAAAAAAATATAATATCGTTTATAAGTTTTCGGTAGCCTTGAAAATTTTTTATTGAAGGCTTCGTAGGCGGTGTATTTGGTGAAATGAAATTATAAATGAAGCCAAGTAGCCGTGACGATTAGGACGAGCTTTCAAGCGATTGTGGCTTTGTTAAGTTGAAAGTTCTTGGATGTTGAGGATGTTAGATTATTTCCCATAAGTTTTTTTATGAGTTGATATTCTTATTTCGATGTAGCTTTACTTTTATAGATTAGAAGAGGTATTAAAGATATTCACAGAGCGATTATTGTTGAAGCTACGTGCCCTATTGATAACCAAGTAAGTTTTTTTCATCGGTGAAGCGTTTATAACGAATTGATGACGTGATTTTGTTCTAGCTGAAAAATTTATCTTTGAGCTATTTACCTCGTGATTTAACTTTCAAAGCTGGCGAATTAATGAGGATTACTTGCGAGCATTATTTATCGGTGAGATTGCGTGGAGTTGATGTGCACGTTAATTAATTAGTTTTAATTATCGATTGTGTTGTAGATTATTTCATTACTCGTTGGGTATATAGCGTTGCAAATTCAAGCTCAGATGTGAGATCTATGGAGACGAAAGGATTCAGATTTTTTTTTGTTGTACTTGTTTGCGTCAATATTGACTTTTAACTGCTAACTTGTGTTTGAATCGAATTAGTATCAGTATCAGCCAAGCGCATACTATTCCCCCTCCACTATTGTTTTTGTTATCAGCTTCATAATCTCAGTACTATGCGGGGTATGTTACTAATGCACATCGATTGTGGCGCTTTGCGGAACCAAGTGTAACCAAAGGTTTCAGATTTTTTCAACGTTTTGCAATTTTGCATTCTAATTAGAAAATTACTTCAAGTTTAAGCCAAAAACCCTCGATTTTTTGTAAATTTCGAATTTTCAGAATTTTTTTCTCTTTTTTAAAGACGTATCGATGATACTAAACGAATGCTCAAGGACGAACATAATCGTGAAATGATTAACAGTGAATGTTTTAATGAAAAATTCATCAATAAATATCATTGCTGTATCGTTAGAAAAAGAAAAAAATTCCACAAACTCGAGATTCACAAAAAATTTGATTTTCCGAATTGAATTCGAGGTGATTTTATTGCAAAGTTGCGAAACGTTGAAAAAAGCTGTAAATCAGTAAGAAAAAATGAGCTTTACAACCTTGAAAATAGTCAAAACGTGATTGTTTTGATATCGAAAAATAGGAAATTTAATTTTCTTTAAATTATGTTTGATGAAAAATTTTCTAAAATCTTTATGTTTTTGAGTGAAAATTTAAAAACCACATTTTCTCATGTATTACTGTTCATAATCATCCAGTTTTCAACATTTCGTAGCAGCGCGCTCTGTGTATCGTTTCGTTGCCAATTTCGATTGCAATATTGTATCGATTATTAAAATTTGAAGATTCGCTTATCAAAAAATACTCAACAAATCGGAAATTTAGTTTCATCATAGATCCGTTACGTCACGCGCAATGCTGTCTGTGACGTCATGATTGAAATACCACATTTAGTCCGTTGTAGTTCAATGATTGGCTTACGATACGATAGATAGCGTATTACACTGTTACCACAATACGCGTAATGAGATTGTAAGTTCGGAAATATAACTTCTGATAATTTTTATTTTTATTATCGTCAAATTACCTCTCAATACAAAATACGAATCCACCACTTGGAAAATGATAACAATTAGCTTAATAAGCATATCAAACACACTCGACTAAAATAACCTTTACTACGAACAAATATCGTACTATAAGACCAATTTAATATAAAACGTAGATTTCAAGCATCGTGACATATTTCATCGTTTCTTTTGTAAATTAGCAACTCGCTTGTAAATTACAATCGATTAAATGGCGACTAACGGTGATTTGCTATGTATGATCGGAATTTCTCGTTTTTCTGCGAATTATTTGGATTTTGTTGGCGAGATGTATCGGTAGATGTGACATATGAAAAGTTCACTTTTTGTATGGTGTTGTGTAATTTTTTCATAGGCGTGTACGAACTATTGAAAATTACTTGTCAAATTTTCATCGAACGGGATGAATTTTTCAGCGTTCATTTACTAATAGGGATCCTCTTGTTGTTAGCTGAAACGTTCTATTTGTTAACAAATGTATGGATTTTCAGATCAAAACGAAGTAATATATTTTATTTGTGGTCGTTGGTGTACACCATCGATGATTTTTTAAATACTCGCGTTAAAAGCGATACTTCCAAGTTTAGGAACTCGATTATACTGTATATTTATTTCTGCAATATTTTCCTACCACTGGTGTTCACTACCTTTGTTTCCGTTATAATGGGACATGACTTGTATAGAGTTACTTTGGGTATTTATAAAGAGATTTTTTTCAAAATACCAGTTGCTCAGTTTTTATGGTTCGTTTTATATACGCGATTCGCGACGGTTAAATTGATACATTATACTTGGTGCATTTCAAAGAAAACGTACACGAAGAGATACGCCTATGAAGAACTGACTGATGAACAGTTATCATGGAAAGTTGCTTATTTCAAAATGTTAATGAAGAATTACGAAATTTTGGATCGCTTGCAATGTGAACTATCGATCATTTATACATACCTCGTGATCACATTTATCGTTTATAACTTCTCTAGAATAGTTTTAGATTGTCATTATTTCATATATTCGTTCGAAAGTAGTGTAAAAATGAGATTAGCCATGTCGACTTGTATTAGATTCATAAATATCGGATTGATGTTCGTAATGTGCGAAGAAACCGCCCGACAGGTGATTCAACGACTAATGAAAAAATCACTTTAATGTATAAATTGATTCGAAGTTTTTATTCAGATGCTCGCGTACGTTGAAGCGCTGTATAAATTTATCGCAGAGCATTATTTGTCCACGCATCGTATTTCTGTTCTGGATAAAAAAGTAATTTTTTCATGATTTTGTGTTGCTATTGTAAAGTTATAATTCGAATTGCAAAATCCATTTTTCCAGGTAAATAATTTTTTCGCTAGAATATTACACCAACGATCAAGATTTCAGTCCTATGCTATATCGAAATTCGTATTTAATCGATTTCTGGCTGTAAGTTTATTTTAATTTTGATATTCCTGAGGCGAGATCACTTCATTGTTGTATTTTAGATGATGGTGATACTAAGCGGGTACATGATTGCTCAAATGGAATTTACCCTCGATTTATTTACTCAATCTATTCACGAAATGGATGATACGTTTTCTGCTGCTGAACCTTTAGACGCTAAGAAGATGCGATGAATTGGTTTTGTGAACGTGGATATGAAGATTTTTTCGTTATTTTTCATCATACAAATGGTATGGTTGGTGTTTGATGTCTTGTCAGTCATCGTGTACCTTTATGTAGCTGTCAAATTAACACCGCCGCTGGAGAAGATTAAGTTCACAACACATTTTCTTGGTTTTCAACGTGACCAGAAGTAGTTGGTGTAGAAACAGCGAATGTAGTCGTTTTTTGACATTTTCATGTCTTGGTTATGGCACACGTAATTGAAAATCGTCTCGAAAAAACGTTGCGTAAAAGCGTCACGCGGTTGTCATGGTGATGTGCCATGCTCATAAGTGATAATCTTGATATTTTCATATCATGATAACATGCCATAAATGACAAGTCTTTGTTACGGTGACATATCATGATCGTGAGTGATGTATACGATAACAAGTCGTTGTCGTGACGACGTGTCATGCTCATGAGTGATGTACTATACAATGACAAGTCATTATCATGGTGATGTGTTATGGTTATGATTGACATGTGATATGTAATGACTTATGATGAACGTCATTGGATCATTGGAATGGTGAAGTGTCATGGTTGTGGGTAAAATATGATCATGTCTTAGTAATATGTATGCCGGATGACATGTCATAGCGATATCTCATGATCATGTTGTGATGATGGGTCATGGTAACCTGAATAATGATGTATTATGGTGATAAGTGATGACAAGTCAGATGATTATTTGTTCCCCTCAAAACGTGTTACGCGTCGTATATTCATGTTCAATGAACAATACAATTTTTTCATGTTACCATACTAAGCCATAGATGACAATTCATTGTCATCGTCAGGAGTAACATGTGATCATGTCATGGTAGCACGTCAGGTGACATGATATGATGACGGGGCATTGTTATGGTGACGTGTCATGGTTACAAGTGGCATGTGACGTCAGATAACGTCTTCTGGCGAACATCATTGTCGCGAAGTGACATGAAAATGTCACACTATGTTGCGGACTTGTACGCAAGCTGATTTTTTTTTCAGACATAAAATGAGTATATTACATTGATACGTCTAGTTAGACTCGTATGGTAATTGATAACAACTGTGATGGCCGAATTAATAATAATTTCTCGCAGTTTTACTTATCCACCCAAGTATAAAAAACTTCGTTTCTCCAGTCAGATGTTTGACTGCGCATATTTGTTTCGAAGTAAAAAACGTATGAAATGATCTTACTTCATCTTTTGATTAAATACTCTACTATTTGAAAATTACAAATGCGTTTGAGATGTTTTTGCAAATTTTGTTTTCTGAAATCTGCTTTCGGAAAAGTTGAACTCGTAGGTGTGTAGTTAATTATTTGAATCAGATTGACATTAGAAACGCAGTGTTCGTATTCTCCTCTGACGTCATAATTAGATAATAATGAAGACTTGTGGAATTCTCCTTGGAATAGATTAGACGATACCGAATGTTCATAAATAATTCATCATTTGAAAATTTGATCGTGTGTAGGCTTGATTTTCGAAATTAATGCTGTTTGGTGACCAAACATCGTGAACAATATGCGTGAAAATTTAATCATTCAACTCGGTTACCTCGGGTTCTATGTAAATAATTTGAAGACGGTTTTTGAACAAGTTTCAAGATTTAAAAAAAAAAAAAACAATCACACTTTAAACAAATTAAAAATCGTGTATTAAAGAAATATATTCATTATGAAACATGGTATTACTGTTGCGAAATTTATTTCAATTAATCGAATGACAATTTTTCAAAATTGATGATGTCTATCGACAATCGATTTCATACTGTATAAGTGACGATTCAAGATCATTCAAAAACACCTACTGCTTATATTCGTAATTGAAAACCTCTCGTTTTATTAATTTTCATACGCCTACTTATACATTTGAAACAATTTTCATTTATTGATGAATAGTCGTACTGGAAACGTGATGGCAAAACTTTGAAAATGGAGAAAACTAAACAACGTGATGCGTCGTATATTAATTTTTCTTTTTTATGTTGGATTTTCGGGTATCTTTGGCGAAATCTGTCACCATATTCTGTTCGCGGAAGATTAACAGTTTTTACGATATTTTGCAATTTTACCTCAGCTTGTTATATTTCTTGTAAAACTATTGAAAATTTATTAAATAAACGAAGTGAGTCGTTTCGCGTGCATTATATAGTCATCAATTTGTTATTAATGTTATTAATATATAATATTTTGACGAATATTTGGTGTTATAAATTAAAACAAAATCGTATATTTTCGTTGTGGAAGCCAGTTAGTGAACTGAATTACGTAACAAATGATTTATCCGTGAAATCTCAATGTGAAACGATCATCAGTTCATTTTTACTTTCTACATTATTTACATATGTACTTTGATACCTACATTTGTTAGTGGATATGTTACTTTCCTGAAGTCGACAAATTTAGAGAAGAGTATATTAATGATTTCAAGGGAACTACACCTCAGAATACCAGTTGCTCAATTCATGTGGTTCATATTTTTCATTAAAACGGTTGCTGATTACTTGAACAGAAATATCTTGGTTGCGTTGTCCAAACTAGAATCGAAAGAGAGATGTGTCATTACAATTTTAGTTTTTAGGAATTTAATGAAGAACATGATTACTCTTCATCATCTTCATTGTGAAGTTTTCAGACTTTATGAAAGATTTGTAATGACTTATATCATACTGAATGCTTCTCGTGTAGCTTTCGATTGTAATAATTTTTTCAATCCGAGAAACGTTGCCGCGGAGGAAGTACTTGAGTTATCACTTTTATTGAGAATGTTCAGTGTCATTTCTGTGTTCGTCGTTTACGAGATTGTTATGAAAAAAGTATTCGTTTTGTTATATTTTTGTCTTTGTTGACCGGTTAAGGAAGTAAAAATCTCCTAATATACGTATATATTATCACTCAGGTAACAACGTGCTCTAAAAATTTCAGTTGGTTGATCATAAGATTCTATTTGTCAGTTGATTACTCATCTGGATTCAATAAAAAGGTACGTTAATATAGAATCGCTTTAATTTGAATTTCGTATCATTTCACTCGAAATAATCTTTTTTATAGGTAGACAATTCTATAGTGAGATTTTTACTGCTTGAATCGAAGCCAAGAATTCATTACCACTCGATGAAATTATCTTTTCAGTACGTCTTTTCGGTAAGAAAAAGTTGAATTTTTTATCGTGATACTTCAATCATTCATTAATTTTTTGATCTCAGATGCTGGCTACACTGATTGGATACGTTGTCATTCAACTTCAATTTACTGCTGAATTGATCAGAAAGCTGTGAAGTAGAATGTAGTTGTAACATTTGAAGATTTGTTATTTTTTCCTAAGATGAAGCATTGAGTTTTTATTAATGGAAAAATTGTTTCAATGTGGAACAACTTCAACAGTGTGTTGAAGTAATCAGAAGATACGTGTAGAAGGTTCTGAATTTTTTCCAGTATCATGTTTGATGTAGAAGTTGTCGAATGTTATCACATTTTGACATTTTCATGACTTGGGTATGGCACGCAAAATCGAAAAGCGTCACGCGATTGTCATGGTGACGTGTTATGCTCATGAGGTGATCGTAATATTTTCATGTCATGATACCAGATGACAGATCTTGTTATGGTGATATATCGTGATCATGAGTGACATATACGATAACACAAGCCATTGTAATGACAACTTGTCATGCTTATGAGTGATTCATGACATTTTCATGTTATTATAACACTTCGTAGATGAGACGTCATTGTTATGGTGACATATCATGATTATGAGTGATGTACTATACCATAACAAGTTGTTATCATGGTGACGTGTAATGGTTATGATTGACATGTGACATATAATGACTTGTTATGATGACGTCATTGGAATGGTCACGTGTCACGGTTGTGAGTGATATATGATGATGTTATGGTGATATTTCATGATCATTCTATGATGACAGGTCATAGTGACCTGAATCTCTTCCTTTAATTTAGCATATTTTGAATTTATTACGCGTATTGGAAATTTAATTTAAAAATTCGCTAAACAACGTTTATTTTAGCAAATTAACAAGCGAAATAAACCAATTTACGAAATGAAGTGGCAAGTACTTGAAAAACGTGAGTACGTTTTAACACGGACACGTGTTTTCAAGAAATCGACTCAGAATCGTTTCAAGTTTTCGATATGTAAATTATCGTAATGAATATACGAAGTAGTCTGGAATATGTGTAAAAATCACGATGACGTTAGCGGTATTAATTATTCGATTTTTTATACAATATTTGGATACTCTTGGATGAAATTTAAACCCGAATCTACCTATCGATTGATTAATGCGATTATACTATTGATTAATTTCTTCATCAGGATGTTTAGTTTTTACAGAATTATTAATCTTATGTTGACCGAAGAAGGTGATAATTTCAAAGTGAATATTTTAATAATTATCGCGCTTCTGTTTACTGAAATGTTCTTCGTTTTGATTGGTTTGTGGATTTTTCAATTAAAGCAAAACGACATATTCTTGCTGTGGATAAGTGTAAACCACTTGGAGAAGATCTTGAAGAGTATGAGGCAAAAGAACGTTGATGAATTTGGAAGTACGATTGCGCTTTATGTATTACTTTGTCATTTAATAATACCAACTTTTATTTGGATGTACATCCTGATACAAATGCAAGATGACGTGTTCTCCGTAACGTTTGCTGTTTATATCGATTTATGCTTCAAAATACCAGTCGCTCAGTTCTTGTGGTTTGTTTTATACGTGAAATCAGTTGCTAAATGCTTCATGCATCGTTTATCTACTATGGAATATCAAGGGAACATGAAACGGTTTATTATAGAAGAAAGCACATCTCAACAAGTAACTTCTGTGGTTGCGAATTACAGAACGTCACTGAAAATTTTCAAGAACATCGAATTCTTGCTTGATAAATCATCGGAAGTCTATAAATCATTTGTGGTGGTGATGATTGTGTACAATAGCGCCAGAATTATTTTCGATTGTCATAATGTCGTTTACTCGAGTGATATACTTCCTGAAGGAATTTTTCTCATGTCTATAATCGGCCGATTCATAAATATTGTCGTGGTTTATGTGGTATGTGATAGTACCTTACGTGAGGTAAGTAAAAAGTGTAATTGAGTTTGGTCTAGAAATTGAAAGAAATATTTTTTGAAGTAAATTCATCGATTACAGGTCATCAACTGTGTGGGAACATTTCATGATAGTTTTATAAAAATGTTTTTATTTGTATGGCATCCGTCGGAGTTCACTGAACAGGTATTGTTTTATTTTTTTCATACCGGGTGTCCTAATTAATTTTAGTACTGTTAAGAAATTTCTTTTAGACATTTTTGGTTGCAACGTTGATTACTATTAACGTCATGTAAAGAAATGCTAGATGCTACCAACTTGAAATCTAAAACAAAAATGTTCATTAGGAAGGCTAAAGTTAATTAGACTCCCCATATATTCTGTGAAAATTTAATTCCTTTCAACGCTCCTATGTTGTTTTCAGGCAGAACATTTCCTCGTTGGAGTGATGCAGCAAAAAAACAAATTACAGATGTCTGGTCAAATGGACTTGACTTATAAACAGTTTTTATCTGTGGGTTGATCTCGTGAAAATTATAGCCCGTAATGAAAATTGTATCAAGTTATATGTATCATAATAATCCGTTTATTTCAGATGCTCGCTGCGTTAAGCGGATATATCATTATTCAGTTGCAATTTACTATATCGTTGATGAGGCATTCGTAATATCGAAGTGAAGCGTATCTGGGAAATATGTGTTGAAATTATTAAAAAATTTAGTCGTCGAGTAATTTCGTGTAACCTGATGTCTTAAGGCATGTTTTGTGGAATAGAAGATTATCATCAGCTAGAATGAAACAGCAATGTCGACTAAGCGGAAAACTTCTTCGGACATGGAAATTTTTTAAGATGTATAATGACGTCAGAAGGACGTCACTGTTCATGTTGTTCTTTTAGTGAATCTTTTTCTTCCTTGATGAAACACGTGATAACGCTGAAGAAATGGAACTCTCTTTTTTCTTTTTAGTCATTTTCATATTTTTATCCTAAAAAGTTTTATTAATTATGATTAATGTGGCACAATGGTTTATATTTGTGCTCACTGCGATGGTGCTGAAAAATTTAGCGATAAAAAGAACCTACTAAAAGACATCCCTCCGCAATCATATCGTCCGGAGTCAGAAACCAACGGATATGTTGCTGTTTTTACTAAATATCTTATAAGTTCATTTAGATTGTTTCAAGTCAAGTTAAGTCATTTATTCGAAGTTGAATTTTTTTTTTCGAACACCGATGAAAAAGTTACTAAATATCTTATAAGTTCATATACTGTAATAATTGTGCTTGTTTAAAGTTTTTATTCAAGGAAAAAAATAAAAATAAAAAAATAAAAAAAATAAATGTATTTGTGAACGATTTGAAATTGGTTAGAAATTTGAATCGCAACGATCATCATGCATGATAACAGAAGTCATGACGTCATCATACATCTCTAAAAATTTCCAAGTCCGAAGAAGTTTTCCGCTCAGTCGATATTGCTGTTCAATTCAAAACATTTCATGTAGATGGCGTTTGTCTGATTGCGGACTTGCGGTTCTGTTGCATTGTCAGTGTGAAAAATCCGACTACTGCGCCCTCAAGATCACATTGCGTGAGTAATTGTCCCTACTCGCGAAATTTTGGCAATATAGCGGATAGTTGGATGTTTTAACTGGAGTCGAGTGTCTATAATTACCACTGGAAGACTCACAAAATTTTTTGTCCACTAGAGCGCGTTATGTGAAGTTATCTTGAAACATTCAAAGTTCCCCCAAATTTCCAATCTAACCCCAATTTACAGTACTACACTTCATCGTGAAAATTTAAAATTCTTATACATATTTCTTTATTCTATCTCAACATGTTTCTAATTTTACTTTTTCATTTTTCATGATAATTTTTTTTCGCGAAAACGCCAACGGAAATTATCAATTGTTTCAGCGTTGAAAAACCAGCGAGTTTTTGAAAGAGAAGTTTTACTCATTGTTGCTGCATTAATCCACTATTTTTTCTATCACATTCGCGCGAAGCAAGAAAATAATGCGAAATGCATTTCCATTAAAGTTTACTTGCATAAACAACGTACTCGATTTACTTTGTATATGAAGCAATAACGCGGAAAGATTTTGGAATTTATGGCATTCTCGCTCTTAATAAACTTTATATACGTGATGGCTTTTTTCTTGGCGATTTAAACTTTAAGAGTTCTGAATAGCGACGCTTATACGTTTATTATATTTTCATCATATTGTGAAACGAAGTAGCGAGTATGAGCGTCAAAAAAATATTAATTTGCGCGTTGAATTTTCCGATAGCTTTTTAAAAGTACGTAAATATCGAAAGTACTTTTATTTATTCCCTTCATTGGATGGAAAATAAACTAGAGATGGATCGTCGGGGAAGATCGCTAGTTTATGATTTTTGAGTGACGGCTTAACTGATAAGGATTTCGGAGCTCGTGTTCGTGAATTTTGATTTGAGAAGTTTCCACAACGTAATGTTTTTTCTTAAATTTCCGTTTCACGATTGGGATATGTATCCGATGGCCTTGAGAAGCTGGAAGTATACAAGATGACGTGAAAAAATAAATTCAATGTCTGAAGTGTTACGGAAAATTTTGTGCATTAGATTTAATGACAATTTGTTAGGTTTCTTGAGTGAAAATAATTTGAAAATGGTACTCGAAGATGTTATAAGTTATGCAGTATTGGTTCCTTTCTTTTACGTCAGCAATATTCCGATTTCACTTCATAATTATAAGAGCTTTTGAAAAAAAACACTCGTTTTTAGTTGATTGCTATCTTGACGAAGTTTGGTATCGTGTTTTTAAAAACAAGATAATTAAGAAAGATGGGAAATTATTTTTAAATTCAAAATCGAAGGTTAAAACGAGAACTAAATCTATTATGTTTACATGCAGTGGTATTTATGCTTATTTCACGAGTAGACGTGCAAAATGCATCGGTGGTTTGAGAAACTTCGTGATTTGGATGTAACTTTTATTCAGTGCATTAAACCGATTCATTATTTATTTAAATTATTCGGCATGTCGTATATTAAACATAGTTCTTGGATTCAGCTTTTACTAGAAATAACACATATTGTAATCCAGTACTCGATGTATTTATGGTTCGTTTTCGACTACGAATTATATTATTTCAAGAAATATCCGAAATTTTTCAAATTAGAAGGTTTGATTACACTAACAGCATTCCAGACGTCTTTGATTTTACCTTCGTTGTGTTTCATCAAAATCAGAATGAAAAATAAAGAAATACAGAATATGATCGATGACATGGAGGAGATCTGCAAAAGTCATGGTTCTTTGAGAAAAATGAAATTCTTATTCATCGGCGGTTTCGGTTTCATCGGGATATTATTATACATAAGTATTTGGATTTATATGCAGATTTCCTATATAACTCATTACAGCGCGAATTTTCAAATATCCATGAAACACGCGATGAGGATTTTGCTGGATTTTTGGATTTTTTCGCCCGTCATACAGTTCGTGTGTTGGGTCGTGTTGATACGCATTATGTATGATAAAGTATTCGTCGATATGATCACTGATATTAGTTTTTGGTCGTGTTTAAGTAAACGCGCGAATTGCTCGGAAGATACGCAATTGAAATGTTACATTCGTACGTTGAAAAGATTATTGTCGTTTAAATCTCGATTAATCGATGTGTACGGTATGTGCGTGGCTTTGTTTTTGTTCAATTGTACGATATACATGATTTATGGCATATTAGTGGTGGTGTTTCGATTCTACAAGCCAGAATATGACGTGTGTTTCGCCAAGTTCTTGATATTTCTTGCGTTTTCATTGGTGATTATTTTCTGGAGCGCGGTTTCGTTCACGTGTACTGTAAGTTTTGGCTCCATGGATTGATATTTCATGATAAATTTAGAATTTAGTTCGATATACATGAGGTACTTGTTATTGGTAAACTTTGAATCACAAGCAAAACTAGCAAGGCAACTAGAAGTATTTATGAATTTTTCAACAGTAATAACTCTGTTGGAAAATTAATCATTTTTCAACTTCCTGCAAAGCTGGTTTTCTGTACTTACTGTTTTTTAATCCATATTTATAAATTTATGTAGGTAATTTTATTTGCCATTTTACCTTCATGCCCATATCCTTTGAAAATTCTCGATTCAACTTGCTCACTTACCTGAAAAAAAAAGAATTACTGTAAGTACTTCACTCTTTGGAGTTCAAGGAACGAGTATATTTTTTGGGTGACCAATCACGTGGAAGCACTGGTCTACTTTTATAAGAAAAGAAAAAAAAAGCAAACGTAAGTTTTTCATTGATGTGAAACATCGAATTCGAATCTTTGTATCCTGTCAAGTATTCGGCCAAGGTGACCAAGTACAGGTTATTTTTAGAAATTGACCATATTATGTAATTATTTCCACATCATTTTTGGTTGCTCAAATAAGTTTTCCTATTGTTGTTGATAAGTAGCGAATAAGAAATGAACTTCGTTTTAATATAATTTCCCGCAATATTAAATGTTCATGTGTATTCGATCACAGTTTTGGTATTTAGATGTATGTGAGTAATCATTTCAATGGATAAAGGAATTGACCAACAGGAATTTGCAAGTAATCAGTTTCGCGTCGAATACTAAAAGAATCGCTTTTTTAACGCGAACTCGTTCATAATGACATTTACGAATCAAGGTCAAATTGCTTGGAATAGAATTTTCGGTTCAATTCATCGACGAAAAATTAAACTCGGTTGAAAATTTGTATCGAAGAGAACCTGAAGCAATATATTATCAACATCATTCATAACTTAGACAGGTCTAAAAATGTTAATCGAATGAGCCTCTAGCAACGTGGGTATTTTTTCTTTAGAATTCTTAAAATTTCGTTTATTATGATTGATTCAGAGCTTACTTTGTACTTTTTCAAATTGTACCTGTACGAATTTTAAGAAATGTTTCGTGTTTTTTTCATCCTCGTTCAAGTCAAGTATGTGTGCAGTTTACATGCTGCTGCAAAATCAGAGTGTTTGGGATTCCAGCAGTGAAATTAGTACGATGTGATATCAGTGCGCGAATTGTATTTATGGTTCTTGAATAAAGCATTAGAAAATGTTCGGGTACTATCGTCAACAGTCGGGCACATTCGTTGAACTCGAATGTTGAGTGTTAAGATAACAACGGAAAACGATTACAAAAAGTGATAACAAAAAGACACCGAACAGGGTATTTAACACGTAGCAAAAGTAGTGATTTTGAAAATAGGTTATGGAAGTAGTGAAAAAGTAGTGACTTTTCAAAGATAAAAACCGTTAGATACCCTGCTGAATGTTAGGTACTGATTTGTTAGTTACAAGCAGAACAGAAGAAAATATAGATGGTGCTGCTGCGCTAATCTGAAAACTGGATTAAAACAAAATAAATACCATTACAATACATGGGAATTTCAGATTCAATTGAACGGTGCAATGTTATTTTTTGAAGATGAAAGAGTGAAAGTTGATGAAACCTATGTTTCACTGCTTTCAGTGTATTTCAACGAACAGTAACGTGATAGTGGAAGTTTTTTCTTATTAGACATTCTGTAACTGTTGATTAATTATAGCTACAATACCAGCATCAGACCTTGAAAGAGCTCTTCCTTCTCTGATGTACCGAATTCTAGCTTCGCCTCCACCTCCATAATTTCAGACCAATCGATCATAATGATGAAATAATTTGATCACTTTTGAGAAAATTAATGATTTAGCAAAATAATAATCCCTGCGGTAACAATGATAAACTTAGGCAAACAAGTCATAAAATTGTTAAAATAGTGATAACACTTCGATCAGATTGTTCGATGTTGAAAACAGGAAAAGAAATGAGCTGTGAACTCTTATAAATTGTTCAAAATATAAATTTATTTTAATCAATAAACGTGATATTCAATTTACTATCTCAAAAAATGAAGAATACTTTTCTGATTTACTTTCGGATTTTCGAGTAATAATCAAAAAACTTAATCGCCTCCAAGCTTCCATATACAACAATTTATCATTTTCAATTCATCATGTTTCAGTAGTTCCGACAATCGCCGCTAGATGTCATCCACTGATTTTCTTTGCCAATAACGAAATGGATTTGTAAATTCTTGTTTTTCATGCAATGAAAAATAATAAGAATAAAATATTTTCATTTGAATAATTCAATATCCAATTGATTCATTTTATTATATTGCAAATTTCAATTTTTTCATTTTTAGTGGTATTAATGCGCGATAAAACTGACCAAAGTGTTTTATTTCGAGTTCCTAGTTAAACATACCAAAATAATCCTCCTTCATGATAATTTAATAAGATGCTGAAATTCCTACGTGAAAATTATTAATTAAATTTAATTTTAAAATAAAACACGATTCGAAAAATTTTGTAATTTTTGTTTGGTGAAATGCAAAATAAAATTTTATCGTTGCTTCGTAAACAACTTGAAGTACTAGGACGATAAATAGAACTTATTAATTTTCAACAAGACTTTCAAACGACAAGTGTCATTAATGAATGAAAAAGTATCAGGTTGTAGGATCAGTTATGTTTAGAAATTTCGCGAACAGACTTGAAAAATGAGTTCGCGATTGTACAATTTTATAAACGAACTTCTCTATCGTGATATCAGCTTTTCTCAGAGCATCAAACCGTTACATTATTTTTTCAAAATTTTCGGCGTTTCGTTTGCGAATTACGATACCCGCAATGAGTGCGTATTCGAGACGATTCAGAATTTGATTTTTTATCCTATTTTCGTATATTCGGTTTATTTTTCGGAAGTATTTAATTATAATCAAGGCGCGAAGTTTTTTAATTTGAAATTTCTAATAATTTCCGTGTCGTTTCAAATGTCATTGATAATGCCTGTGATATGTTACACTAAAATGAAAACGGTGAATGGTAATTTGAAGAAGATGATCTTGGATGTGGACTATTTCTGCAAAATATACTTTCTATTTGGGAGTATTAAATTTTTCATGATTAGTAAATTAGCTTTTATTGTCGTGGTGGTGTATGCTTTCATTTGGGTGTTATTATTTGGCACGTTTATTTACGATTACGAACAGAGCGGCTCAGGAGAACCGTTTCGGATACGGATACTTCACGTGATCTATGATTTTTGGATTTTCTTCCCAACGGTGCAATTCGTCTGTTGGGTGTTGTTGTTTCGATTCATGTATGAAAAAGTATTGCGTACGATGACAAACGAGATGACGTACTTGAGGAAAGACGAATCGAAAAATGTATTTTGGAAGGAATCTCAGCTTTGGTGTCATCTTCGGATGTTGAAACGTTTGCTTAAGTTTAAATCTCGAGTAATTAGTACCTACGGATTATGTGTGGTATTGTTTATGTATAAATTTACCATATTCACCATTTACGCGCTTATGGAAGTGGTAGTGAAATTCCACCAATCGGAATGTCAAGCTTATTTTATACAGTTGCTAATGTTTTGGGTGGTTTCCGTTGCTGTGGTATTCTGGGCTACTGATTCTTGTACGACGCAAGTAAGATTCTTCGGATTTTACATTTTTTATTTGGTATTTGAAGTAAATTGTTGTTGGTTTTGGTTGCTAAGTGGAGTATTGTGTAATTTGAAATCTAAACTTCCTGAAATTTCATGTGTAGATTGGATTGAGAAATTGGCCAGGTTGTAGACATGTTTTGCAAGTGAAAACAAACTGGGTTGGTTTAGCTCATGCGTACTTTTTAATTTCAACTCCTCGTAATTTCACCTATCTGACTGTTCGATTACTTTAAGGTTACATCGGTACCTACCTTTCGTTTGACCTTGAGTTTAGAATTTGCGTACGATAAAAAACCAAGGACGTTTTATATTCAATTTCAAATGTATCGTACAAATTACTGCGTTTTCAATTTAAATTATGGAATTTATATTTAAAAACGTCGTATAATTCCAATACTATCGATACCTACCTTTCATTTGACCTTGAGTTTGGAATTTGCGTAGGTACGATAGAAACCAAGGACGTTTTATGTTCAATGTCAAATGTATCGTACAAATTACTACGTTTTTAATTTAAATTATGGATTTTATATTTACAAACGTACTATAATTCCGGTACTATGCTTCGACAAAGAACTCTTGAAAACCAATCTACGAACATTTTTGCGAAAATTATCCGAAATATTGCGACCAATATTCGAGCCCACGAGTGATGACGAAATTTAAAAAATACATGTTCTGTGTTTAGTTTCGTTTCGCGAATTAACGTCGATTAAGATGGAATGTTTGTTCAAAGAGGCTAAACACCTGTACGCGTTTTCGAGTCCTTCTTTTTCAGAATGCATCGAACCATTGCTCTGTTTTTTCAAAATTTTCGGCATGTCTTCTACGAAGCGTAATTCCGCTAGACAACTTTGCTACGAAATGATCTATATCTCGATTTTATGTTCGTTCTGCCTCTTCACCATATACAACATGGAAATATTTAATTTTCGCGTGAATCAGAAATTTTTCGCTTTGGATTTGTTGATAATCACGTCAGCTTTTCAAGTGACGGTTTTCATTCCTCCGATATGCTTCTTGCATTTAAAAATGAAAGGCGAAGAATTAAAAAGAATTATTTACGTGGTGGATAATTTGTGTAAAAAAAATGCATCGTTGAATAATATCAATTTTCTAGTAATCGGTTGTTGGGCTTTTTCGTTTATTATATTATTCTTGGGTATTTGGATTTGTATTAATTTCATGTACATTTCTCGTTATTGCCAAGATGAACCAATTTGGAAGCATTTATTTACTATAATTTTCGAATTATGGGTTTACATTCCTATCGCGCAATTCATTTGTTGGGTATTTTTATTCGAATTCATGTACAAAATCGTAATAAATGAATTACAAAATAATACTAGTTTTGAGGTATTTATGGGACAAGGTATTCGAAAGGAAAGACAAAATTTTCACGCTTTGAAGTGTCTAATGAAGTTGAAATCTTCGTTGGTTGAAATTTACGGCGTGAATGTTGTATTGTTTTTGTTTCGATCTAAAATAATCTCGACTTATATCATTTTGGATTCGTTGTTCTTGGAAGAATATGACTATCTTGTGAATTTCATCGAAATATTTTCATTTTTGGAATTCTCGGTGTCATTGGTGTTCTGGACTACGAACTCGTACACTTCACTGGTAAGATCTCGGAGAGCATTTTATTGAAATTATTATTGATAATAAGCACAGTAATTGGATTGCACTTGATACGATGGATATTCATGTATAGCATATTCTATGAATAAATATGTGCATTTGAACCATGAGTTTATTCAGGAAATGGTACCTATCTTTAACTTTCAAGAAGTCATGATCAGTTCATCCATTATAGGTACAGGGTGTTCCGAAGTAGAACTAAGGCCTTCCACTTAGAAACTATGCAACATAAACTGAGTCTATGTATGCATGATTACCTAACTTCAAGATCGCAGGAGCAACGGTATATTCTTTCAAAATTTTTTTTCCAATTTGTTTACCGATTTTTAGTTATGAGTAAAGCTTTTCATCAATTTGTAAATTTTTTCGAATCAATTTCCTATGCCCGATTATTATAAGGAGTGTTCCTGGAGGGGAAAAGATCGTCCTGTTCAATGCTGCAAACCTCATCTTTCTATTTCAGATAGTTGAGAAGTTATGGTCGTCCAAAAGTTGAAAATTATAAAAATTTGCATCGTTTTGAAAATTCTTGGAAATTTTAATTTTTATAATTTTTGACCTAATTGAGATAAAAACTCCCAAATTTCTCTTCTCTATGTACTTGTTGGATGTCCTTGTTTCCAATCCAACTATGCCAGAATTCTTTAGTAATGACCCTTCCTCTTTACAAAGTCTTTTTCAATTCCTCAGGTCCTCCCAATTCTTCTCAGCTACGCCTCTGGTCTTGGAGGCAGTATATGGCGTTAATTCACCGGTAATCCACAGATAAAGTGAGGTTTGTGGCATTGGAAAGAACAAACTTTTTCCTCCTAAAAACATCTATTCAAGTAATATGTTATGAGAAGAAATTTTTGAATAATTCAATAACAATTTGAAATGTGTTTTTTCCTTTAATTCGTAATATTGATCTAGCATAGAAATCGTCCACACTAAAATGATCTCGACAAAATTCTCTTTCCTCCAGAACAAACCGCATATTTCTATCTATTTTAGTAATCGAGCTATAACGATTCAAAATCAGTGAATGAAATAAGAAAAAAAAAACTTGTAATAGAGTATACCGCTGCCCCTACGATTTGAAGGTTAGGCAAACATACATATATAGATTCAGCTCATGTTGCGCAGTTTCTGAGTGGAAGGCTTCACTTTTACCCCCGAACACTCTGTATTTTAAGATTATTCCGAAAATGATTTTTCAAAATTGATGTGCCATTTTTTTTATACTCGAATGTTTCGAAGTATCTGGTCAAGGTTAAGTTCTACGAGATTATATTTCGTTACACAATAATCTAAATTTCGCGTGTTAGAATGTAAGTGATTTCTTCCCCGCTGGTACTTTTCCCCTGAAATTTATACTTTGCTATCGCGAGATATAGATTCATGTATTTATACCGTTTTTTCCATTCTTTAATATTAATAAGATTCTTTCACGTAAACAAAAATAACCGTATTCTTTACCCTAGTTTGTTCTTTATTGTTCTTAGTTCGCCATTGTATGAGATGAAATATGTTCTATCAGGTTGTATCATGCTATTTGATATATTTTTCTACGATTTTAGAAATAAGGTAGGTACCTCTACCTAGAAATTTTTACGATACACGAGGTATTCTTCAGGTATTCTCATAGAAAATGTCGTATCGTTAATAAGTACCTAATACAGTGTTGACCTTGAAATTTACAATAAGACAAATTTCATCAAAAAAAAGAATTATCGTTCATAAAACTAAGTGTTTGTACCTGCGTTTATTTGCGAAGAGGCGATATATTGTACGTATCTTAATTTGGAGGTGGTTTTCCACGGCGAAAAGGAGTTTCACTCTTATATGATCCAGTATTTTGTATTTTCATAATCGTTGTTTGCATTCATATTCTGGAGCACCAGTTTCGCCTCCGCTGAAGTAAGATTTTCTTGAATTGTTAAATATGTTCGTGATTGGTAGGAACTACCGTATATTGGGGATACTTTGAAATCATGGAGTAACTTTGAAAATCTTCATTTCTCGTTACATAGATTGTTTTTGCTCTGTGGAAATATCTGGTTTTCTTCTAAACACCGGATATCGATAAAAGAAATGTTTATAATTTATAAATGAAAGTAAAAATACTCAAAGTAACCACAATTCACGGTAAATAGTTATTCAAATGAAATATTCCAACTTTGGGATGAAACTGATCTCATAGTTTCATAGTTAACGCGAACGTTTTTGTAGATTTGAAGTGGTTTTGAGGCGTTTGTGGTTTCCCTTGCGTTGAATTTCAAGAATTCATTATAGTAATTGATTTGAAATATAGCTGATGAATATGATTATTTTTTGAATTGTAATTTCGATAATTGACAACGTACGCTTTCGAATCGTACGACAAATGGGCATTAGAATCAGTGATGTATAAAATGTGCTCACCGAAAGAAATTATCAAGAGCGTTTTTTCAAATACGATTCGTCTTTTTCTCAAAGTATCAAACCTTTGAATTATTTTTATAAAATTTTCGGTTTATCTTACGTGCAATGTTACAACATGAAGCGAATGACGTTCGAAATGATTTATATCGTTATTCAATACGTGCTGTCTTTTTATTTCGTTTGCCAAGCGGAGTTCTTCAATTTAGCAAAAAATCCTCAATTTTTTACCATCAAATTTCCAGTATTAACGATAACTCTTCAAGTTGCACTCTTCGTACCGATTTTTAGTTTAACAAAGATACGAATAGAAAATAAGAACCTTCTTGATGTGGTCTTATTTGCGTACGAGATGTCTCACTGAAGCGTATTCGGTTTGGTAAGATGACAACGTGGACATGTGGGGTCCTGATGTTATATTCCAGTTGCTGGATTTATATAACTATGACTTTTATAATTTATTCGTCCAAGATTCGTGGAACAAACATTCATGGTTTTCTTAGATCTCCGGGTTTTACTCCCAATAACTCAGTTTGTTTGCTGGGCGTTGTTGTTTCAATTTTTGTATGGCAAAGTGGTCGAAGAAATGATGGGTGATGTTGAATTGGTGACTTTTTTCTTAAAAAGAAATCGTTATCATGCGAAGATAGTTCAATTCAAGAAGTCTTTTTGTAAGTTGAAACGTTCGATGAAGTTGAAATCTCGTGTAGGAGAAGTGTATGGTTTGAATGTGATATTGTTTCTTTGTCAATTCAACATATACTTGATTTTTGTTGTTCTTCACATCGTTTTTCTCCAAGATTACAAATACCTCTTCTTCAATATCAAGTTTTTTTCGTTTTTTGGAGTATCACTAGGAGTTTTGTTTTGGAGCACAAATTCTGGTACTTTGAAAGTAAGAAAAATGTTTTATTTTCCATCGTTCAGGTATTGAAGTTCTGTTATGTAGCTTTTGTTTGTGAAAATTCGTTCTTGCCAGACAGCATAATTAGCGATTTTTGAAACATTTTATTAAACTTCGTCGTTCCAAAGATTTCCGATATCGGTAAACTACAATTCACTGAAGTTTTGTTGTATCCATGTAGTTGGAGGAACCAGTAGAACATAGAATACCTGATAGAAAGCTGTAACCGCGTGTAGAATTAAAAATGATGTAAAATTCATTAAGAGGTATTGAAATTTAATATCGCGATGTGAAGTACAGTTCTTGAAACAAATGCTAAGTTTTTCTCTCATTTAAACCACCTACATTTCTTTGTAATTAGTCGGTAAACTCGATTTCCTGTGTTGGTTTTTGTTCGATCACTTAGCAGGCTGTGTGCGCTGTTTAAAGGGTAAGTCATATTACGAGACGGTCACAAGTGCTTAAGAGTCGTTGAAATTATGCGTAAAACTCGAGTACCCAATTTCCCGGATGGTTGTTTTGACCAAGGAGAAGTGGTTGTGCGAAAATACATCAGTTTTGTTAAGTTTATCGTGCGATGAGTAGAATTTCTACAGTTTATGAAAATGCTTAATTGTCGTAGCATGTTCCAACATGATGTATCATTTTCTCGTTGCATGAAACCGTTTCATAATCTATACAGCACATTCGGAGTATCTTACGTGGAATATTCAAACTGGAAAGAGTGCGCATTACATGTTGCATACCTCTCGATGCAATATTTAATTTGGATTTTTTTCGTCTATAATCACGAAATATTCAGATTTTCGGCTAATCCGGAATTATTCAGCGTGAAATTTTTAATATTAACTGTTACATTTCAAATCCTACTCATTATACCGGTTATTTGTTTGACTAAAATTAGAACCGAAAATGAAAACATATTTTTTATTATCGCTCAAGTGGAAGATATGTGCGGCAAGTATGCGATATTGAAAAATATCAATATGCGTTCGACGATCAAATGGGCCTTTGTAATCATCTTTTTACATAGTTTCATTTGGATTTTGCTGTTGCTTTTGTTTGTGATGGATTACTGCGTAGATTGGATTCATTTTACGCAAGAAATTACGCAGATTTTTCTAGATATGTGGATTTTCCTTCCTGTGACGCAGTTCGTTTGTTGTACGTTGTTGTTTCAATTCTTATTCGGTGAAGTGATCGGTAACATGGTGGAAGATTTTGAATTAGTGGTGTCGTTTTTGAAGAACGACGACCGTACGAGAGTTTTGAAATTTAAACATTATATTTGCATGTTGAAAAGTCTATTGAAATTTAAATCTCGCGTTATGAAAGTGTACGGATTAAATGTGGTGTTATTTATCGTTCAATCTATTATTTATTTGATATACACGTTTTCGAATTTAATTGTCCTTAAAAAATACACGCATATTTTGCATTCTATCGGATTCATCGCGTACCTCGTGTCTTCGTTGGGAGTTCTGTTTTGGAGCACGGATTCGAGTAGTTCAAAAGTAAGAAAATCATTTGTACCGAGCATCGGAAAAGTCGTGTTTTCGTGTGACATTTTCATGTCTGGGCTATGTCACACGAAATCGAAAGTCGTCACGAAAAATCATCACGAAGAAGCGTTACAAAAAAACGTCACGCGGTTGTCATGGTAACCGTTGTCATAACGACGTGTCATGCTCGTGAGCGATGATCTTGAAATTTCATGTCATGATAACACGTCATAGATGACAGGTTATTGTGATGGTGAGATATCATGATCGTGAGTAACATACGCAATGACACAAGCCATTGTCATAGCGATGTGTCATGCTAATGAGTGATTTTTGAGAATATTTTCATGTTATCATAACAATTCGTAGATGACACGTCATTATCATGGTGATATATCGCGTTTCTTTCTTATCACATTATCGCTTATCAGCATATTGACTATTTTTTTCAATTTTCATTTTTAAAATTTAATTCAAGGTGTAGTGTGTGTGTATGTAGGATGTACGTGTAGGTGAACCTAGCGCGTAGGAAGTTGGTTCTTGTGTTCTTGATGAGAATTCCTTCAGTGTACTTTGTTTATTTAGAGGAATGTCAAGATAAATTTGTGTTTATTTGTACTCGAAGCAAGTTCAACATTAAAATACGAATATTCATTACGATGATTGATCATTAATGGCGACAGGAAATGAATACTTTTTCCTCTTCGGTGATGAACTTCAAGAATGCTTTGAATGGAATAATTTGTAATTCGTTTAGTGATCTATAAAATGTGGTTGTCGACGGAAGTTATTAGCAAGCGTTTGTTCAAACGTGATTTACCTTTTTCTCAAAGTATCAAACCTCTGCACTGTTTCTATAAAATTTTCGGTTTATCGTACGTGGTTTATTTCAACAAAAAACAAATTGCGTTCGAAGTGATATACATCGTTATTCTATATATGTCATGGTTTCGCTTCGTCTGCAACGCCGAGTCCTTTCATCTCAGTAGAAACCCTCAATTTTTCACCATAGAATTATTAGTGTTGGCGATAACTCTTCAAATATGGTTCTTTATACCAATTCTTTGTTTTACCAATATACGAATGAAAAATAAAAACTGTTTCAGAATGATATCTCGAGTAGAGTACATTTGCATGAAAGATAATTCACTGAAGCATATTCAGTTCTCTAAGATTTGTTTATGGACGTGTCTGGTCATTGTATTATATACCATCTGCTCCATTTATCTGATGGTGACTTTCATGTTGGATTATTTCGAAGATTGGAAAACATTCGTTGAACAGATATTCATGATATTTCTGGATCTATGGGTTTTACTACCGATAACTCAGTTTATTTGCTGGATGTTGTTGTTCCGATTTTTATACAGTAAAGTGACCAACGAAATGATGAGTGATGTTGAATTAGTAACTTATTTCTTAAAAAAAAACCATCGTTTTGTGAAGGTGGTTCCACTCAAGAGGTATATACGTACGTTGAAACGTTTGATTAAATTTAAATACTTCGTGGTGGAGGTGTACGGTTTGAATGTGTTGTTTTTCATTTGCCAATCTTCCATATCCTTGATTTTTATCGTGATGCATGTGGTTTTCCTGGAAGATTACAGATACATCTCTTTCAATATGAGATACTCCGCTTTTTTGATTACCACAATAGGAGTTCTGGTTTGGAGCACAGATACCAGCACGTCGAGAGTAAGAATATATTTCATTTTTCGTTGTGTATGCGTTTCTTTCTACTGGTCTACGTTGTTTGCACGAAATCAAACGTTAATGCATCAGCACTTACAATTTTGTTTTTTTTTACTTGTGATTTAGTTCATGTAGGCCTTTTGAGGAATGATCTGGTAAATACTGAGTACATTGTATTTGGAATCCGAAAAAGTGCTTTGAGATGGTGAAATTTATTCGATAACGAACTTCGCTGATCAAATATTTGTTAAAATAATATTTTCCAACGTTTTGTACTACTTTTTACTTTATTATCTTCCAAGTATGTTTATCCATATGAGCAAATTTTCTGAGTATGTTGAGTGCTCTGTTTATATAACATCTAGAAATTTATAATTGACCACATTGACTTTACTCGAACGAATTATATCCCTTGGTACTTATTTATGACCAATTTAATGATATAAGTGCCATTTTTAGAGTTTAACTTTAGGAATTCAAGTTTCAATTATAGTAATTGACCATGAGTAGCTGTCGAATTTTTTTTCACTTTTTTCCACATTAATCGACTTTGAGAAAAGTCGTATCCGAAGAATTGAACTTTTTGATCAGTGATATTCAACACGTGCATATTGACGGAAGTGATGTTCGAGTATTTTTCAAAAACAGATTCATCTTTTTCTCAAAGTATCAAACCTTTGAACTATTTTTATAAAATTTTCGGATTATCACACGTGCAATATTTCAACAAGAAACAGATAACGTTTGAAGTGATCTATATCGTTATTCAATATATTTTGTGGTTTTACTTCGTGTACCATGAAGAGAGCGTCAATCTCGTAGAAAATCCTCAATTTTTTACCTTAAAATATGTAATATTAGCGATAACTTTTCAAACCTCGTTCAATTTGTTTAACGAAAATGCGAATGGAAAATGAAAGTTGTATCGCGATGATCACCGAAGTGAATGATATTTGCGTACAAGATGTTTCGTTGAAGGATATTCGATTTTTTAAGATCATCAAATGGCCTTCTTTGGTTATCGTGCTGTTTTCCAGTTGCTGGATTTATATGACTGTGATTTATGTCTCGGATTATTCTGAAAATTGGCAAGCGTTCGTTGAACAGATGTTCGTGCTTTTTTTGGATTTTTGGGTTATACTACCTGTAATTCAATTCATTTGTTGGGCGTTGTTGTTTCAATATTTGTTTGGGAGAGTGATTAACGAAATGGTGAATGATATCGAATTCGTGTACGATTCAACAAAAGAAGATGTTGGTCATGTGAAAGAGGTTCAATTCAAGGAGTATATACGCACGTTGAAACGTTTGATGAAATTGAAATACCGCATTGGGAAGGTGTATGGTTTGAATGTTTTACTATTTATTTGCCAATCCACCATATACTTGATTTTTGTGATGCTTCATGTAGTTTTCTTGGAAAGGTATAAATACCTCATCTTTAACATTGTGTTTTTTCTTCTATTCGTTGTATCAATTGGAGTTCTATTTTGGAGCACTGATTTTAGCACATCGAAAGTAAGAAATAATTTTCGTTCTTCAATATGCTATACATGTTTTATTTGATATTTTTGCGTTTGTATTTGTAAGAATAAAATTTAAATTGTGGAAAGGAGTTCGGGAACGAATGATTTTTAACAAGTCGTTGTAGTATTTTACTCGAAGAAAAATTAACTTTATTTTCCTGTTTTGTTCATTTTATTCATGAAAATCAAATTTGAGTAACAACTGTTAACATCTCAAGCAAGGTTTCAATGTTGGGAAGGACGTGATCTTATTTTTATGAGTCTACGACAGATTGAAAAATAAAATAATAAGCAATGGCAAGTAACAGAAAAAAGTAATGTTTAGTTCTGAATAAAACGAATGATTTTTTAAATGCTATTTTTGGTTCCCTTTCTGATTATTTGTTCAGAGCTAATGTTCTGTTGTTGTGTTCCTTCATCTTGAACCGAAATTTTCATGTTTTTATTCCGTTTACGTTCATTTTTATTAATATTGTTTACACGTACGAGCAAACAAATGTTTTGAAATATCTTTTTTGAGTCTACTTTCAGAAATGAAATTTTTCGCGATAATTGACAATTGGTTTTGAGTGGCTTTTGAAAATTCTATTATTTTCATGTTACACTTCCATTCCTTGTTTTGATAATTTATAATTGACATCAATTGAAATGGGTTTGAATCGAAGAACGAAACTTTTCGGTTAGTATTCTTTAAAATGCGCTTTTGGACGGGAACAATAAGCGAGTGTCTAAAAAATGATCTAACTTTTTCTCAAAGTGTTGAATATTTGAACTACTTCTATAAATTTTTCGGAATGTCGTACGTGGCATGTTCCAGTAGAAAAAAAAGGTCGTTGGAAGTGATTTATATCGTTATTTTATACTTGTTGTGGCTTCATACAGTTTACAAAACAGAATTCTTCAATTTTGGTAAAAATCCTCACTTTTTTACAATAAAATTTTTAATATTAACGATAATGTTTCAAGCGTCGCTTTCATTGCCTGTGGTTTGTTTTACTAAAATGCGCGCGGAAAGTGATAATTTGTTTGAAATGGTTTCCCTGGTTGACCATATTTGCGTAAATGACGTTTCACTGAAGTCCATTCGGTTTTCTAAGATTAGTTTGTGGACGTTTAAGATCGTTGTACTATATATAAGTTGCTCGATAAGCATGACTCTGACTGCTATGTTTAAAAACTTAGAATGGATTTCGTTCTTCGATCATTTATTCTTTCTTGTTATTGATCAATGGATTCTACTACCGGTAACTCAGTTTGTTTGTTGGTCGTTATTGTTTCGATTTTTATACACCAAAGTGATCGATGAAATGGTGGATGATATCCACTTAGTGACGTATTATATGAGAAGGAACTGTAATCACTCGAAGGTAGCTGAATTCAAGAAGCATATACGTACGTTGAAACGTTTGATGAAATTGAAATTCCACGTGGAGAAAGTTTATGGTTTGAATGTTATTTTGTTCATTTGCCAATGCTTCATATACCTTACCTTCGTAATTCTACAAATAGTTTTTCTCCAAAATTACGGAAACCTCGTCTATAATATTGAATTCTTCTCGTTTTATGCTGTATCGATGGCGGTTTTGTTTTGGAGCACGGATTCTAGTACATCGAGGGTAAGAACATTGTGATCTTGTTACGTAAACGTACGATAGTATATAACAATGAGACTAATGAATGATTTTAGGCGGGGTGGAGGGGGGAAGAATAAAATGGTATTGTTTAGTTCTGAACAAAACTAATAATTGAGGTTTTGTTTTTGTTCATTCGTTCAAAGCATAGTTTTGTCCTGTTGTGGTGATCCTCTGAATGTTTTTATTTATTCATATGGATGTGGTTTTCCTCCAGAATTCTAGAACTTCGTCTATAATGTTGAATTTATTTTGTTTTTTGTTGCGCCTATGGCAGTTTAGTTCTGGAGCGTGGATTCTGGTGCATCGAGTGTAAGGGAAATGCTTAATCGTTCGTTGTACACTTTTGATTTGAAGAATGAACAATGAAGTTCAGTTCTGAACTAAACGAATGATTTTTTAAATGTTCTCTTTCTAATTATTTGTTCGGAGCATATGTTGTGTTGTGATGTTTGTTCTTTGTTCAACTTAAACAGAAATTTTCGCGTTTTTATTTCGTTTATGACGTCATCTTCCGTTTATGTTTAATATAAAATTATTTGCACGTACTTGTGAGCAAATGTTTTGAAATACCTTATTTGAGTCTTCGAGAGTCTACTTTCAGAAATGAAATTTTTCACAAATTGACAATTGGTTCTGATGAGTGGCTTTTACACTTCTATTTCTTACTCCGATAATTTTATAGTTGAAATTGAACGAGACCTTTCTGTCAGTACTTTTCAAGATGCAAACGATTGGTGAGCGTTTTTTAAAAGATAATTCATCTTTTTCTCGAAGTATAAAACCATTGAATTATTTTCACAAGTTTTTCGGAATGTCGTACGTGGCATGTTCCAATAGAACCAAAAAAACGTTGGAAGTGATTTATATCGTTATTTTATACTTGTTGTGGCTTCATGCGGTCTACAAAACGGAGTTCTTCAATTTTAGTGTAAATCCTCACTTTTTTACAATACAATTTTTAGTACTAACGGTAATGTTTCAAGCGTCGCTTTTATTGCCTGTGATTTGTTTTACTAAAATGCGCGTGGAAAATGATAATTTGTTTGAAATAGTCTCTCTAGTTGACCATATTTGCGTACGTGATGTTTCATTGAAGTACATTCGGTTTTCTAAAATTGGCTCGTGGTCGTTCGCTATCGTTGTACTGTATTCAAGTAGCTGGATTTGCTTGACTTTGATTGTTATGTTCAAAAATTTGGAATGGATAACGGTCTTCGAACAAATATTCCTAATTGTTATGGACCATTGGATACTATTACCAGTAACTCAGTTTGTTTGCTGGTCGTTGTTATTTCGATTTTTGTGTAAGAAAGTGATCAACGAAATGATGGATGATGTCTACTTAGTGATGTATTGTATGAGAAGGAACTGTAATCACTCGAAGGTAGTTGAATTCAAGGAGCATATACGTACATTGAAACGTTTGATGAAATTGAAATTCCACGTGGAGAAGATTTATGGCTTGAATGTGATTTTGTTTATTTTCCAATCCTTCGTGTACTTTACCTTTGTAATTCTGCAAGTGGTTGTTCTTCAACAATACAAAAACGCCGTCTATAACGCTGAGTTGTTTTTGTTTTTTGTTGCATCGATGGCAGTTTTATTTTGGAGCACGGATTCCAGTTCAGCGAGAGTAAAGAAAATATTTAATTTTTTCTTATATGTTCTATAGTTTCTATTTCGATTTTTTTGTTCAGTATTGGTTGATATTTATTACTTTTTTTTTGAACGTCATCAATTTGAAAAACCCACATGATAATTTTGATTTTGCTTTTGTTTATTCGTTCAGAGCATAATATCGTTGACGGGTTATAAGTGGTTTTTGAAAATTCTTGTACTTCTAATTCACTTTCCTTTTTTTTGTTTGATTGAATTATTGATAATGATATCATCGAGGGGAGTTTGAATTTCCACCGGGAACTTTATATCAGTAATCTTCAAAATGTGCTTTTCGACGGTTACATTTAACGGAAATTTTCTAAAAAATGTTTCATCTTTTTCTCAATGTATCAAACCTTTGCATAATTTTTATAAAATTTTCGGAGCATCGTATGTGGAATATTTCAACATGAAACAGATTACGTTCGAAGTGATTTATATCATTGCTCAATACGTATTGTGGTTCTTCTTCGTTTACAGCTTAGAATTGTACCATCTCGCTGAAAATCCGTACTATTTTTCTATACAATTTTTGATAATAACAATTACATTTCAAGTTACGCAAGCTATACCGATTATTTGTTTCACAAAAATACGCATGGAAAATAAAAGCTACATCGAAATGATTTCTCTGGTTGATCATATTTGCGCAGATGATTCGTTGAAAGATATTCGGTTTTCTAAGATTATCAAGTGGACGTTTTTGGTCATCGTGTTGTTTTCCGGTTGCTGGATTTATTTGACTGTGACTTACATGTTGGATTACTGTAAGAACTGGAAAACATTCGCAGAACAGATATCCATGATTTATCTGGATTTTTGGATTTTGCTACCTGTAACCCAATTTATTTGCTGGGTATTGTTATTTCAACGTTTGTGTGAGAAAGTGACTAAGGAAATGGCAAGAGATATCGAATTGGTTTCTTATCTAATGAATCAGAATCGTTATCACATGAAAATAATGAAATTCCAGAACTATGTACGTACTTTGAGACGTTTGATGAAATTGAAACATCGCATTGGGAAAGTATACGGTTTGAATGTTTTATTGTTCATTTGCCAATCAACCATGTACTTGTGTTACATAGTTCTTCATATAGTTTTCTTAGAAGACTATCGACAACTCGTACCCCACGTGAAATTTTTCCTTTTTTTCGTCGCATCAATTGGAATTTTGTTTTGGAGCACTGATTTCAGCATGTCGAAAGTAAGAAGAAATTTTCATCATTTGATATCCCACGTGAAATAAATAGGGCTAGTAAACTATAATAAAACTACTAGTTACTGTCTAGTAAACCGATATGTAAATTCGAACAGGTAATTAAGAAACACACTACTAGTTTATTGCTAGTTCCCAGTTGGTAAAATTATTAAAAACCGTAAAATTCTCAAAAATTCTTATTTCAATGAATTAAAGCATCTGAGTACCGACTAAATCAAATTATACTCGTCAATTTTCTAGATGTAATCTTATCAGTGGCGATTTCATCGTGCAGGTTATAATCGAGTTATGCAAATAAATCATCTATTAAATTTTTTAACTCGAGATAATTAAGTATGTTTGAATTGTTTGATGATTTTGGTTTTTTTAATTGAGGGGGTCAATCATTGTTAAAATATTTTTCTACTTGTTTTGGAAAAATTGAAAATATTACTTATTAAGAATTTTCACACATTTTATCATGGTGATTTTCAC
Source organism: Maconellicoccus hirsutus (assembly GCA_003261595.1). Taxonomy (NCBI): domain Eukaryota; kingdom Metazoa; phylum Arthropoda; class Insecta; order Hemiptera; family Pseudococcidae; genus Maconellicoccus; species Maconellicoccus hirsutus. The sequence continues at coordinate 167,779 of QBDW01005568.1, read as the reverse complement.
ATTGAAGCTTTTTGAAATATTCAAATTGAAATTTTCAATAATTGAGGAGGGGATATTTTAATTTTAGAATATTAATTTGTTGGGTTCTGGAAATATTTTATGCTTAAAACTTGAGGAATTCAATATATTTGCAAAAATAGGGTAAAAATGTTTCAAAATGATTTTCAAGCTTGAAAAATTGAATAAGTTTTATAAATTTTCTTTTGGACCAAACTAAAATAAAAACCATACGCGGTGCCGTGTTCAAAAAAATAAGGATTTCGTCATTTTTCGGTGTTAACCGCTTAGACTATTCACAAAAAAGTGTAAAACATTTTCAAAAATTCTATTTTATTCCTGTTTTTATTCGTACTTGTTATGTTCTATTCTCTTCCTGTTCATCAGCTTTCTTTACATGTACTTGTAGGAGGATTTCCTTTTTTCTAGAGTTTTCAAAAATTCATTTTTTCATAATGATAATGGATTACTGTACTTGTAGTTTACTTCATTCTTTTTGTTTGATTTAATTATCGATATCGTTGAAAAATGGATGTTTTCCATCAGTAATTTTTTAACTATGCTTTTTGACGGAAGTGATTCACCGGCGTTCTTCAAAAAATAATGTCTTTTTCTCAAAGCATCAAACCGTTGCATAATTTTTATAAAATTTTCGGATTATCGTACGTGGAATACTTTAACATGAAACAGATGACGTTCGAAGTGGTTTATATCGTTGCTCAATACGTATTATGGTTCTTCTTCGTGTACCGGGCAGAGTTATTCAATCTGATTCATAATCCGAACTACTTTTCTTTACAATTTCTAGTATTAACGATAACTTTTCAAGCCTCGTTTATTTTACCGATTATTTGTTTTACAAAAATGCGTTTGGAGAATAGGAGTCATGCTGAAATGGTCTTCGAGGTGAATGACATTTGTGTACATGATAATTCGCTGAAGGATGTTCCATTTTGTAAAATTAATAATTGGACGTTTGTGGTCGTTGTGTTGTATTCAATTTGCTGGATTTATTTGACTGTGACTTTTATGTTGGATTATTGTGAGAATTGGAAGACATTCGTTGAACAGATATTCATGATATTTTTAGATCTATGGATTATATTACCTGTAACTCAATTCGTTTGCTGGACGTTGTTATTCACGTATCTGTATGAGAAAGTGATTGATGAAATGGTGAATGAAATCGAATTTGTGGCTTACTTGGTGAAACTAAATCGTTTTCCCATGAGAGAAATTCAATTCAAGAATTATGTACGTACATTAAAACGCCTGATGAAGTTGAAATTTCGTATTGGCAAGGTGTATGGTTGGAATGTTTTACTCTTTATTTGCCAATCCTCCGTTTACTTGATGTTGATTGCTCTTCAAGTAATTTTTTTGGAAGAATATAAACACCTCGTCTTTAATGTACGGTTTTTTGTTTTTTTCGCAATATCAGTTGGAGTTCTGTTTTGGAGCACTGATTTTAGCACGTTGAAAGTAAGAAAATATTTTCATTTTTCAATTTCGTTACATGTTTAATTCAGAGTATTATTTTGGTTTGTTTTGGGTATTGTTTAGCTTGAACTGAATATTTGTGTTTTTATTCGTTTATAATGATGTTCCGTACTTATCTTTACTCGTGTTCAACAGCGTTGTTTGCGTACACTCTCAAGCAGCGGTTTGGTAATTCTTTTTATGGAATTAATTTTTAGAAAATCAACTTGTCGTAGTAATAATTTATTCTGAATGGGTTTTGAAAACTATTTTTTTTCTGTTTTGCTTGTATCCTTTCTTTATTTTGATAATTGATATCTAGCTTTGGGGAAGGATTTTAATGGAACGACGACTTCCTGTCAGTTGTCTTCAAAATGTGTCTTTCAACAGAAATAATTTCGACGCGTTCTTTAAAAAATATTTCGTCTTTTTCTCAAAGTGTTATACCTTTGAATTATTTTTATAAAATTTTCGGATTATCGTATGTGAGATGTTCGAACAAAAAGCAAATGATGTCAGAAGCGATTTATGTCGTAATACAATACGTCTTGTGGCTTCATATTGTTTACAGAATACAGTATTTCAATCTCTCTGAAAATCCTCACTTTTTTAGCATAAAATTTCTAATATTAACGATAATCTATCAAGCGGCGCTTATTTTACCAATTATTAGTTTCACGAAGATGCGAGTAGAGAATTACGGTTTGTTTGAAATTATCTCTTTGGTTGACGATATTTGCATACATGACGTTTCACTGAAGAGTATTCGGTTCTTTAAGATTTGTTCGTGCGCGTTTGTGTTCGTTGCATTATATTCTTGTTTCTGGTCTTGCTTAACTGTGATTAATATGTTGAGGTACTTCAAACATTGGACAGTGGTGTTCGAACACTTATTTCTAATCTTTCTAGATAATTGGGTTATTTTACCAGCAACTCAATTTGTTTGCTGGTCGTTGTTATTTCAGTTTTTATGTAAGAAAGTGATCGACGATATGTTGGATGATATCAGATTAGTGACGTATTTCATGAACAGGAATCATCATCACCCGAGGGTACTTGAATTTAAGAAGCATAAGCGTACGTTGAAACGTTTGATAAAATTGAAATCTCGCGTGGAAAAAGTGTACGGTTTAAATGTGCTTTTGTTCGTTTGCAAATGCTTCATAAACTTTTTTTACGTCGTGTTGCATGTAGTTTTTCTCCAAGATTATAGAAACATCGTCTATAATATTGAATTTTTCGCGTTTTTCGCCACATCATTGACGGTTCTGTTTTGGAGCACGGTCTCCAGTACGACGACAGTAAGATAATTTTTCGTTTTTTGATGCTACGGGTGTTGATCGTTTGCGCCTTCAATTGTTCGTGCTTTATCGATTCGAAGGTATCAAGATAATGTATCTAGCCAAATTACAATATTTAGAAAATGTCTGATACTTCAAAAGAGAGATAAATTTAAAAGTAGATTTCAAGTAATTATTAGAAATGATTTTCGAAAGTTATTATACAAATTTCAGCTTTTACAGTATTTTATTTCTAGGTCACGAATAAACGTGATTCGTCAATTTTTTTGTTTTAAAACTCCTCAGGAAACCTTCGTACTTTGGAAATCCCTTGAGAAAGGAAATATTCCGGCACCAGAAGCGCAAACGATAGAAAGACTACATCGTTTGCGCTTTCTATTGTTCGGTTCAGAAGCGCAAACGATTTTATCACCGAATGCGACGTATTTTCTATATTGATATTGGTAGTTTTTATTCGTGGAAATTTGAATTATTGTGAGAGGAAGTCGTTATGACTTGTGTGGTCGTCAAGATTATGTAAGTTGGCGTTTTAATGACGTGTGGGCACAATGACGCTTACCAATGCTTATGAACTAGAACCTATTTGCGTTCATTTTAATCAGTTTTGTTTACACGTACTCACGAGCAAAGGATTTGAAGGGCTTTTTCCAGAGTTGACTTTGAAGAATTTAACATCTTATAATTTTAATTAATTCTGAATAGCGGTACTTTCTTCTTTGGTCTTAACGATTCATATCAACCGAGAAAGTTTTGAACCGATTAGCTGAAGCAACGTTTCTTTTAGTTATCTTCAAAATGCATCTTTTGAGGAAAATCGTTAACGCGTGTTCTTCAAAAAGTGACTCGTCTTTTTCTCATAATGTCAAATTTTTGAATAATTTTTATAAAATTTTCGGATTATCATGCGTGGAATATCTAAACAAAAAACAGTTAGCGATGGAAATGATTTATATCGGTATTTTATACATTTTGTGGCTTCACGCTATTTACCAAGCGGAGTCCTACCACTTGGCTGAAAATCCTCAATTTTTTACCATAAAATATCTAATATTAACGACAATGCTTCAAACTGTGCTCTTCATACCTATCGTTTGTTTTACCAAGATGCGAATGGAAAATAGACAATTTTTCGAGATTATCTCGCTAGTTGATAAAATTTGCGTACAAGACATTTCACTTAGGGATACACGGTTTTTTAAGATTTGTTTGTGGACGACTGTGACTCTCGCGCTGTACTCTGGTTGCTGGATTTTCATTAATGTGTTGGCTATATGTAGTTACGCCGAAGAATGGGAACAGTTGTCTGAACCGATATTCCTAATTGTATTGGATCACTGGGTTCTCTTACCAGTAACTCAGTTTATTTGCTGGTCGTTGTTATTTCAATTCTTGTACAACAAAGTGATCAACGAGATGGTGGATGATATCAAATTTGTGAATTATTTTATAACGAGGAGTCGTTGTCATTCGATGGTAGTTCAATTCAAGAAGCGTTTGCGTACGTTGAAACGTTTGATTAAATTTAAATCTCACGTGGAGGAGGTTTACGGTTTGAATGTGGTTCTGTTTGTGCTCCAATCCTTCATATACTCCATATTTCTATTTTTGCATGTGGCCTTTCTCGATGATGAAGAACACGTTGTCTATAACGTTGAAACTATCGCGTTTTTCGTGTCATCAATTGGGGTTTTGTTCTGGAGTACGCATACTACTACTTTGAGGGTAAGAATAGTTGATTTTTCGTTTTCTGCTATTTTTATACTTTGGAGTTTGTTTCGTGTAAATTCGAAAGTAGGATTTACTTGAATTTGGTTATCGCTGGTATTACTAACCTTCTATGGAAATTAGAGAAGTTTGTGTGTGGAAGGCAAAAATACTCATGGGTACCCAGAAGGGAACGAGGGACATGAGTAGAGTTACCCATGTCGCGTGTGCAGCTGAGCCAAAAAATACCAAGCGCAGGAGCTGGATGAGAAATATGTAAATAATGATCATCTAATAATACATATATTTTTTCTTTCTTACTCATCTTATATCCTATATTATACTAACTCCATCGAATTACGTGGTTGTGACGCGTAGGCATGATAACTGCGTTTTGAATGTTTTTTTTTCTGAAGTTTATTTTTATGGAATTCAATTTCTCGTAATTGTTTTGTTTGTTTTGATACTTGATATCATTCGAGAAAGCGTTGAATCAACGACCGAAGTCCCCTCATTTCTAACAGTACTCTTCAAAATGTGCCTCTTGAAGGAAATGATTATCGCGTGTTCTTCAAGTATTGACTCATCTTTTTCTCAAAATGTCAAACTTTTGAATAATTTTTATAAAATGTTCGGATTATCGTGCGTTGAATTCTTCAATAAAACGCAGATAACGCTGGAAGTGATTTATATCGTTATTTTATACGTTTTGTGGCTTCAAGCTGTCTATAAAGCGGAGTTCTACCATGTGGCTAGAAATCCTCATTTTTTTAGCATAAAATTTTTAATATTAACGATAATGCTTCAAGCTGTGTTCTTTTTACCGATCGTTTGTTTTACTAAGATGCGAATAGAAAATGAACATGTTTTTGAAGTGATCTCTATGGTAAATCACATTTGCCTACATGACGTTACACTGAGGAGTATACAGTTTTCCAAGATCTGTTTTTGGGCGCTTGTGGTCATTCTGCTGTATTCTGGTTTCTGGACGTGCATGAGTGTGGTTGGTATGATGGGATACTTCAAAGATTGGGGGTTATTATTTAAACACATGTTTCAAATCGTTATAGATCTTTGGGTTATATTACCAGTAACTCAGTTTGTTTGCTGGTCGTTATTATTTCAATTTTTGTATGAAAAAGTGGTCAATGAAATGGTAGAGGGTATCAAATTTGTGAGTTTTTTCATGAAGAGAAACCGTTATCACTGGAAGGTGGTGGAATTCAAGAACAACATACGTACGCTGAAACGTTTGATGAAATTGAAATCTCTCGTGGAGAAGGTTTACGGTTGGAATGTGATGTTGTTTATAATCCATTCCTTCATACACTGTATATTTCTTAGTCTGCGCATCGTTTTGCTTCAAGATTATAGACACCTTGTCTATAATGCTGCAACTATCGCGTTTTTCGTTATATCGGTCGGAGTTTTGTTTTGGAGTTCGCATTCCACCACGTTACGGGTAAGAGAGCTCTTTCGTTTAACGTTATTTTGGTAGTTTTATATGTTGGATTTGTTCTCCACTACCATTAAGTTGAAGTTTCTGCAGAACCAATGAGACGTTATGCACAGATCTATGTAAATGTTCATTGTAGATTTCTCAGTAGATACTTGTGAGACTATTTAGTTGGCAATGCTATAATGCAAATACGAAATTAGGGAAAAGTAAACGGCGACGGTAGGCGCATGAGGCGCAAGAGCTGGTAGAGAAATACAGTATGTTTAATGATTGCACAGTAGTACTTGTCTTTTTTTCTACATGTCACATCCTACGTACTACTACATCTTCTATCGAAGCGCATGTTCGTGACGCGTGGGCAAGACGAACACCGCTAATGCTAACGGGCTGTGAAAAGCGATTCGGAAGTACCTGTTGTAAGGAGTTTTTCAGAAATTCAACTTCTTGTAAACGTTTTATTTGTTAAATTGATATTCGAAAACGTTTTGAATCGAACAGCCAAAGGTATCTTTCAAATGTAAAGTATTTTTTAAATGATAAAAACCATTTTGGTAAACGATAAAATTGATTAATTAAAATTTATAAATAAAAAATAAAATCTTAAATATAATAAAAATGAATGCCTAAATCATATGTATACATATAAGATAAATCAGTATTAAATTCTTCATCTGTTACTTTAATTTTATAACTTCAACTGAAAATTCCAATGTCTAACTGAAAATAATTCATTAATTGGTTATTTTTAAAGGAAAACGATTTGCAAATTTTTTGATTTACCCATCAAATAAATATTCAATTAAAAAGGAAAATTATACAACTAAATTTTCAATAAAAATTGTATAATTAAATTATCAGCAAAATTTCAAGTATTTTAAATTTTATATAATATCCAGAACTCATTGTACATTTTATTTATTTGTATATTTAGGCATTTATTTTAATTATATTCAAGATTTTATTTTTTATTTTTAAATTTTAATTAATCAATTTTATCGTTCACCAAAATGGTTTTCATCATTTGAAAAATACTCTACACTTGAAAAATCGTTGAAATCGTATTAAAATGCTTATAAAAATACCAAGGAATGCGAAAAAAAAATTGAAAATGGGTCAAATTTTTATATTATTATCGACAGTTGAAAGATTAAAAAGAAAAAAAGTAAAAAAAAATCAACATTGCATCACTAAAAATCAAAAAAATTTAAATTATTAGGTGCAACACGCGCGCGACTGAAATTTGAAAAAGCGCGGTCGTCATAATCGTTATGACCATTGTTGTTGGAGAGAGATAGCGATAGCTTCACATTACGCAATACGCAGTACACGATGTCTCTTCCTTTTATGATAATAGTTCCATGTTCAGAAGTAGTATGGGTTGAGTCTTTTTTTATTTGTTCATAATATAATGAAGTTTTTTTAGCATCTTTGTTGGCAGGTACTTACGAATAGAGGTTTAAAAGTACTTTTTCTCGAGTTCAGTTTTAGGAATTGTTTTGTTTGTTTTGATAATTAATATCGTTTAAGGAAGCATTGAATCGAATAATTCAAGTTCGCTTTTTATCAGTTATCTTGAAAATGCGCCCTTTACAAGAAACGACGAACGTGCGTTCTTTAAAAAGTGACTCATCCTTTTCCCAATGTGTCAAACCGTTAAATAATTTTTATAAAATTTTCGGGTTATCGTTCGTGGAATATTTTAACAAAAAGCAAATGATATTAGAAGTGATTTATATCGTTATTTTGTATGTTTTGTGGTTTCGCGCGGTTTATGTGGCAGAGCTCTTCCATATGACCGATCATCCTCACTTTTTTAGCATAAAATTTCTAATATTAACGGTAATGTTGCAAGCTGTGCTTTTTTCACCGATTGTTTGTTTTACTAAGTTGCGAATGGAAAATGAACATTTCTTTGAAATGATCTCACTAGTTGATCGTATTTGTGTCCAAGACGTTTCACTTGAAGGTGTGCCTTTCTGTAAAATTTGTTCGCGCGCGCTTGTAGCCGTTATGATGTATTCTGGTTGCTGGATTTACATGAACGTGACAGCTATGTATAATTATCTTCAAGACTGGAGGATGTTGTTTAATCACGTATTCCTAATTCTTTTGGATCATTGGGTTCTATTACCAGTTACTCAGTTCGTTTGTTGGTCGTTGTTATTCCAATTTTTGTATAACAAAGTGATCACTGAAATGATGGATGATGTCAAATTGGTGACTTATTTCATTAGTAGAAATCGTTGCCAGCCGAAGGAAATTACTTTCAAGAAGCGTATATGTACATTGAAACGTTTGATGAAATTGAAATCTTGTATGGAGAAGGTTTACGGTTGGAATGTGATGTTGTTTATTATCCATTCCTTCATATATTTTATTTTTCTCACCGTGCATGTGGTTTTTCTTCAAGATTATAGTCATATCATCTATAATATGGGAACTATTTTGTTTTTCATTGCGTCAATTGGGGTGTTGTTTTGGAGCACGCATTCCTGCACGTCGAGAGTAAGAAAAATAAGTCTTGACGTTTTGTGATTTTTATACTTTATACTTTTTGTGTGAACTCGAGTCAAAAGTAAGGTTAAAGATGGTAGTCTTTTGCCCTCCATTTTACACCCTTCATTTATAGACTTTTGATCTAAAGTAAGACATCCAATTGCTGACGGAGGGAAAAGGAAGTTGTAGCTTTCGACTGAGTTGGGGCGTTTGCTCTCGCTGGATGATCTTCGCAGCGCGACAGTCACGTTTTCAAACGTTGCATTATGCAGAAGCCGCGTTAACAAACTCGTTTAAGCATGATGGGGTCAGGTTGGATTCAATAAAATCGTTTAATTCGGAACGTTTCATGTAGATGGCGCTCGTCTGATCGGACTTGCGGTTCTTCAGCATTGTCAGTTTGAAATTTCCGACTTCCGCGTCCTCAAGATCATGCAGCGTGAGCAATTGTCCCTGTCCCTACTCATGAAATTCCAGCAATATGACGAATAGTTGGATGTGTCAACTTAGGTCGAGTGTGTGTACCTTCATAATTTCTTTTGAAGTGATTGTGGCTACTAATTTTTATGGGTTAGAGCTTTTCCGCGTTTTTATTTGTTCATGTTTCGTTGGCAGGTACTTGAGTAGCTATTTGAAAGTATTTTATTCAAGTATGTTTAGGATTCAAGTTTTTGTAATTTCTTTGTTTGTTTGTACAATGGATACCATTTGAAAAAACTTTGAATTGGATAGCTGATGCTATGTTTAAATCAGTTATCTTCAAAATGCAGCATTTAAAGGAAATGAATAACGTGCGTTCGTTAAAAAGTGACTCGCCTTTTTCTCAAAATGTCAAATTTTTGAAATTTTTTTATAAAATTTTCGGATTATCGTGCGCGGATCGCTTCAGCAACAAAAAACAAACGATATTGGAAGCGATTTATATTTGTATTTTGTACATTTTGTGGCTTCATTCTGTTTATGAAGCAGAGTTCTTCAATATGGCAGAAAATCCTCATTTTTTTACGATAAAATTTCTAATATTAACGATAATGTTACAAGCGTCGCTTTTTTTACCGGTTATTTGTTTTACAAAGATTCGAATAGAAAGTAAACATTTTCCTGAAATTATTTCGCTAATTGATTGTATTTGTGTACAAGATGTTTCCCTTAAGAGTATACGGTTTTTTAAGATCTGTTTTTGGACGCTTGTAATCATTGTACTGTACGTTAGTTGCTGGATTTACATGAATGTCACTGTTATGTTTGGATACTATGAAAATTGGGGTGTGATGTTGAAACAAATATTCCTGGTTGTTCTGGACTTCTGGTGTCTATTGCCAGTAACTCAGTTCGTTTGCTGGTCGTTGTTATTTCAGTTTTTGTATAAGAAGGTGATCAATGAAATGGTGGATGATATTAGATTGGTGACTTATTTCATAAGAAGGAATCGTTTTCATCGGAAGGTGGTTGAATTCAAGAAGCGTATACGTACATTGAAACAGTTGATGAGATTGAAATCTCTTGTGGAAAAGGTTTACGGTTGGAATGTGATGTTGTTTATTATCCAATCCGTCATATACTTCATGTTTCTTATTCTACATGTAGTTTTTCTCCAAGATCTCAGAAATCTCGCCTATAACGTAGGATCTATCGTGTATTTCGTTTCGTCAGTTGCAGTTTTATTTTGGAGTACGCATTCTAGCACGTTAGAAGTAAGAAAAATATTTCGTTTTGTTATTCTACACTGTTTATGTAGCTTGTTCCGAGAGCAAATTCGCAGTTGGGGGCTCTGCTCCCAAACCCTCTTCCACTCCCTCTCTATGGGATCAAAGTGGTTCAAATTTTTGATTTGATGGTTAAATACGATTTAAAGGAAAGTACTACATATTTCAAAAATTTTATATCTCAATTTCAGCATCTCCCCCAAATTTGAAGCTTTTTAAATCAAAATTTGTCCTTGGGTATATCAAACAAAAATTTCAAAACCACTGACGCAAAAGGAAGATCGCTGGCGTACTTTTTAATCGCAATTTTCCGGTACTCACCCCTCGGCCCACTTGTTAGTGCTACGCACTGAAATTCTTATGCAAAATGGCTTAGCAGTTAGCGAGATCATTAAAATCGCGAAAACATCTGGTAAATCGAAACCTGCCCTAAAAGCTTCCTTCGAGGTACATATGAGAAATTGTTTTGATTACCTGTGGACTATTCATTCGTCTGGATGCATTGATTTGAAGCTTTTTCCAGTAAATTTCTGCACTTGGAATTTCACTCCTTCGTGGAATATGTCAGTCTACCTTCTGACGTTTGTTTTCACTTGTAGCTATACCTTCCAAGAAGGCCAACTTTTTTAACAAGTTTGTTTATAAGAAAATTTCATCCATGTGTTGAGGGTGTTGTTTAGTGGGTGTGAAGTACCGCGTTGGCTGAAGTGCTTGTGACCGGAAGTACACATTAATTGAGTTGAGGAAGTAGAGCATTTTTTAAATAGGTTAATAACGAGTGTAGGCGTTTGTCAGTTGATTTCTCTATAAAATAACCTCATCAAAGAGGTAAAAATTGAAATTAAAAAACGTTTCGTTCGCGAATAAACGTGAAAAATGTGGAAAAATATTGAACAATTTTTCAATCCATCTAAACCTAAAGATACGAAATTTTTGAAATGCGTGACTCCGTTGAACCATTGGTTCAAAATATTTGGTTTTTCGTTTATAGAAGATCGAACCATAACGCAGCGTGTTTTAGAACTAGTTTACATTTCATTTTTCCTCGTGTCGTATCCTTTGTATGTGTACGAATTCGAAAAGGCGTATTTTGCGCAACACCCGTCTTTGTTTTCGATCCAGCATCTTATCATTTCGTTATCATTTCACACCTCTTTTTTGCTACCGTTTGCGTGTTTTATTAAAATGAAACTAAACAGCAAAAATCTAAAAAGATTGATCATCGAAATTGAAAATACTTGTAGATACGACGTGGCGCTTTCGGAGATCGACTTCTCCGCGAAATGTAAATGGACTTTAGCGGCTGTTGTGTTTTACATGGGATTCGGTATTTATCATCATGTTAAATTCACGTCGGAAAATTGTAAAAACGGTTTCTTCTGCTGGAAACATTTGTTTCGTGTTTACAGCGAACTTTGGCTTGGTGTGTGTTCGGTGCAGTGTATTTGTTTGATCTTGTTGTTCAAAATTTTATGCGTCAAGATACTGAACGCTATAGCGAAGGAAATTAATCAAACGTACTTTCTTTTCGATAGTGATATGCGACTCGCCAAACATATTCATACGTTTAAACGTTTAATGAAATTGAAATCCGCGATGGCCGACGTTTACGGATTCAGCGTCGTTTTATTTATTTACAAAATCTTCACGCGCACTATTTGCGAAGTATTAGCGATGTGGTTTCGAGGACATGGTTTTAAATATCGTGCAAATATCCCTAGGACTGTTTCCATACAGTTACTAATGATTGCGGTTTTTTGGAGTGCTCAGTATTTCAGTACAAGCGTATGTAATTTTTTTCATCAGTATTTTAGCTATGATTAAGTATCGTTTAGTGATAACTGATAACGCATGTAGTGGAAATAGTTCCATCATTTCCCAAAAGGTAGCGTTTATGTAATGTAGAGATAAAGCGAAATATCGCGGTGTGTTTGTATTGGGAACCGAACGCCTGCTAGGAGCGCTAGTATCGTGTTCGCTACAAATCACTGCTTGATCTTTGTCGCACCTTGTTTATTCATGTTTTACTACTACAAAACACTACTTTGATGTTATCACTGTTCGATCTTCATCACCATTCATCACACCATGTTTGAATGCTAATTCTCCATGGGACTTTTCTTTGTCATATTTTTACGCTCGCAACCTATACCTTTAGTTTTAAACTTTTAATTAAATATATAAAAAAATAAACTAAAAACCAAACCAAAACCAGAAACCAATATAAATACATGATAAAAACCATAATCGTTACTGTAACCAAAATCAATCAAACTAGAATTGAAACCAAAAACCGGAAACCGAAACGCTTTTGAAGCTAAAATCAAAACCAATATTTGTATCGGTTTCAGTTCCTGATACCTGAACACGTTTGATAACGTAATGCAACATTTGAAAACGCGACCGCAGCGCTACGAAGAGCACCCAGCATGAGCAAATGTCCCAACTCAGTCGAAAGCTACCATTTCTTTTCCCCTCTGTCTGCAAGTGGTTGTCTTACATCGTAGTCCGAGCCTATTGGTATTTATTTTTTAGTAGTGCCGGGGAAAACCGAACGTAAAAGCGCCATCTATGATTCGGTTCCATCGCCAACTCATTTCTGCTCCTTTTTACAATGTTAATTCTGACTTCCTACGTTTTTACGAACACCTACCACCTACATGAAGTACTGAGTGTTGACCATAATGATTATGTCTTCTTAATTGTGTGGTGTGGGCTATTCATATTGCGTCATAATTTGCCTACACACAAATTAAGATGATGAATTGTTTCATTTATCAATCAAGTGGACCAAAAATAGCGCAAAATTGAATATTCGTCGAATTTTCCCGAACAAAACAAAGCATTCATTATCCCGAGAAGTGAAATTTTAGTTGGTGATTCAGTTTTGAAAACCTCTGATAGATTGACTATCGCAATATGTCATCGGTAGTGAAAATACTAGGTGATTATTTCGACTATTCTAACGTAAAATTTTCCAAAAGCATAATTCCGTTGCATTATTGGTTCAAAGTTTTCGGTTTGTCGTTTATAGAGAAAAAGACATGGATTCAGTTTATATTAGAAGTGCTTTATGTTTCGATACCTCTTATGATATATCCGTGGTATATGTATCTATATGAAGAAATGTACTTCAGTGAACATCCTGCATTATTTTCACTCGAACAACTCATCTTTTCGATGGCATTTCAGACATCGTTCATACTACCCGTCGTATGCTCTATTAAAAACAAATTCAATAATAAGAATTTGAAAAAATTGATACTCGAAGTGGAAGATATATGCGAAAGGGACGTGGTACTGAGTAAAATCAATTTCCCGCTCATGATTATCTGCGTTTTCGCGAGTATTACGTTTTACATGATTTTTTGGATTTATCTACATGTCGCATTCATGTCGCAAACGTGCAGCAATAAGATATTCTGTTGGAAGCATAGTTTTCGTGTTTATGTTGAACTCTGGATGAGCATGTCCGCGGTTCAATTCGTTTGTTGGACTTTATTACTAAGACATTTATGCGTTAAAGTATTGAACGAGATGATTAATGAAATTATTCATCAAGAAGATTTCGGCATAGAAGATCGCGAACATTTTATTCGGTTATGTTTAACTTTAAAGCGTTTGTTCAAGTTGAAAACCCTGATGATTGATATTTATGGCGTATGTGTGATTTTATTCATTTATAAAGTCGCCGTTTATACCATTTACGGTTTTTTGGTGATATTTGCCCGCAATCACGAATCGTTCCGTTTGTATTTCATTCTTTATGTTTTCAATATGCAAATTCTATTCGCTGTTACATTTTGGAGTGCCGAATCGTGCAATTTCAAAGTAAGATTTTGTTTGAATACATTTCTTTGATGAGTATTTGTTAAAATTGTGTGTTTAGATCTAAAGAACTCAAAATACCTACTCGTTCCTTGAATACCATTTCATCAATATCTATTGGTTTTGAAGAGAGAGAGGGGGGGGGGGTGCACTCCGATGATAATCTAGCGATTTTTCTACTGTGGCTTATCAATGCAATAGGGAGTTATGTCTGAGAAAACAAAACCTGAAAATGATTAAAATTGGTTAGTTTTGGTTTCGTGTTCTGTTATACCGGGTGCTCAATGAATCTTGGCTCTTGGCTCACTGTTTGGAGAATTTCTTGATCAAGTTTAATTCACAACATTGAGCTCCAAGTTGATGTTGATCTATGTAAAAAACTGCTACGAGCTTGCAATCGAGGCTAAAAATTCTCAATTGATGGTTTAACAATTGCTGAGGGTCGATTAGAGAACTCTTTCATCCTGCAAAATGCAAATGTAAAACACTATTTTCGTCAAATGACAAGTACATTACTCGTATATCGAATTTTTAATTGTTTGATAAAAGTGTAGAGTAAACATAATTTGAAATTTTAACGCCTTATGCAAAATTATGTTTTCAGTTCGAAGATAATTCATTCTGTGGCCTAGAAATAAAACTTTTTTAATCGATGAGAATTGCCGATCGACTTGATTCTCAATAGAAATTATGAAAGAGCGATTCCCAATTCGCTTAATTACTTGTTTCCTGTTGTCAAAGCTCTCGAAATTTATCAATGAAAATTAGTTAAATATAGTATTTTTGTTTTCCTTCTTCGACTTGTTTACGAATCAGTATCAATAAGTACTTTGTTCGCGAGTAAACGTGAAATTATGCAGCTACAGCCTAAAGTGATTAAAAAATATCGCAGAAGTAGTGAAACAAAATTTTTCAAATGTATACTTCCGCTTCACTATTGGTTCAAAATTTTTGGCTTATCTTTCATAGAGAACCGAAGCTTGCTCCAGTTTATATCAGAATTGATATTCGTGATTATTCTCATTTTATTATATCCGTGGTTCGTGTACGAATACGAAAAACTTTATATTAAAGAACATCCAACTTTCTTCAAAATCGAACTTTTAATTATTTCGATGGTATTCCAAGCTTCGCTTGTATTACCCGTTGTATCTTTTATTATAATGAGAAGAAACAATAAAAGTTTAAAAGATTTGGTGCTGGAAGTCGAAGATATATGTCAGTGTAACGTTATATTGAAAGAGGTGAATTTCGTTTCGATGGGTAATTGGAGTTTTGTGTTCGTGTCATCGTATATGATTACTTGGATATTTCTACATGTCGGATGTACTTCTTATTTTTGTAAAAATGGTGTATTTTGTTGGCCTCATTCGTATCGTATTTACGTAGAACTTTGGCTCAGTATGCCCGCGTTGCAATTTGTCTGTTGGGTTTTATTGCTTAAATACCTGTGCTTGAAAATTCTAAAATCCGTGATCGAAGAAATTTCAACTCGAGAGTGCTTCGGTTTTGAAGAAAATACGCAATTTATGCAGCATTTTTTCACGTTGAAACGATTGTTGAAGTTAAAATCGTCGATTGAGGACGTTTACGGGGCGTGCGTGATTTTTTGCGTTTATAGAGTAATGGCATTTTTTGTGTATGGAATGTTGGTGTTTTTTGTTAATAAACATGGATCTTATTGCGCGTATTTGATTGGGTTTGTTTTAATTATGCAGATCTTGAATGCAGCCGTTTTCTGGAGCGCTCAGTCTTACAATACTGAAGTGAGATTCTTGGGTTTTTTTTGGATGTGTTTGTAATGGTTTTTTGTTGTGCGATGTCCTTTGCGTGATGTTCAGTTGATCTCACAGTGCAGCTTTTTGATAATTTTGCATGTTACCTATGTTTCTTGTTGATGCTGTATGTGCCATCATAATCAAAGGCTACCAACTACTCAGCGGTAGTGGAACGAAATGGGTTTTTCCAATTTTGTTTCGTTTCTCCGCTGAAATGATTTCGTTTCGTTTCGTTTTTTATCATTTCGTTTCGTTCTTTTTTTCCCAAAAAATTCATCAAAATCTATCAAAATTCATCTTGCAAAACAAAAACAAACCAAAAAAAATCAACTTCTGATATGTCTGTGGTTACTTTTCTACACTATAAGCCTTCTAGCATGATTTTCTTGGAAGTATCACAGTAGGAGCACTGAGCAAACATATTTCGTTGAAATATAATGGAAAAATCACAAATTGAACGTTTAAAATTACAGTAACAGAAACGAAATGAAACATTTCGTTTCCTTCCCTTATTTCGTTATGTAACAAAATCGTTTCATTTCGCATAACGTTCCATAAATTTTGTTGAAAAAAGTACGTTTCGTTTCGCGTTTCGTTTCTTATTTTGTTCCACCACCCCTGCAACTAGTGTTGCCAAATTGCCAACTCTCAAGAATTTTCTTGAGATTGCCAGATTTTTCAAAGCTGTGCAAGAATGTCTCATGATCTCGAATTACCAAGAAATCCCTAGAATTTTCCTCCTTCTCCAAAATATCACCGTTTTCTTCAACATTTTTGAAAAATCTCAAGAAAAAAGCAAAATTTTTACTATGAAAACAATATTTTGAGGAAGTTTTTAACATATGAAGCTCAGAAGTTCACTGTAATCAGTTCAAAAATCCCTTGAAATGATACCCGTATATGAAAGTGTTTTGTTTTGACGCATTAGTATGAAAAAATACCCCCACTCAAGTAAAATTTATAAATTGAGCTCTTCAAATGTGAAAAAAACAATTTTACGAAACACGACGTCGTCGGTACTTGAATTAATTTGTTTGTTTTCAACGAAATATTCTCAAGGTTACTTGAGCATAAAATTTATAAAATTCCTCAGAATCGAAGCTTTTGATACTGGTGACATTTTTACTATCGCGAAGAACTTCCACAAAATGTATTCGCATTTACTAAAACTTGTCGGTTTTATCGAACGTTCAAACGTAAAATTTTCGGTTAGTAAAATACCGTTATATTTTTGGTTCCGAATTTTTGGTTTGTCATTTGTTGAAAATCGAACTAGCATAATTTCTGTGTTAGAGCAGGTCTATGGGTGGTTTGCTTTCTTGATATATCCGTGGTTCGTGTATGAATACGAGAAATCCCATCAGGTTGAACATCCTGTATTCTTCAATATTAAACTTCTCGTACTTTCGTTATCATTTCAAACATCGCTTATGTTACCGTTTGTGAGTAATTTGAAAATACGACGAAATAAAGTAAATTTAATGGTACTTGTTCAAGACTTGGAAAAGATTTGTATGAATAGTAAGTCTTTGAAACACTTGAACGTATCAATTTTAAAGAACTTAATGTTTGTGGTGGTATCAATATACTTAATTTTACTGATAACCATTAAACTTGTATACCACACTGTAATCTGTGACTATAGTGCCTCTTGTTGGAAACATTTGTTTCGTTATTACGTAGAATTTTGGGTTCTTTTGCCTCCGTTGCAATTTGTTTGTTGGATTTTATTGTTTAAATATTTGTGCGGCGAAGTTCTTAGTACCATGGCTGCTCAGATTCGTTCTCGACAATGTCAAAGTATCGAAGATGATGAAGAATTCGCACGTCATGTTCATACCTTGAATAGATTATTTAAATTGAAATCTTCGCTAATCAAAGTATACGGAACATGTGTGACTTTGTGTATTTATAAAATCAACATATTCGATATTTATTGTATGTTGGTGTTATTTTATCGAAATCACGGGTTATACTATCATGCGTCTTCCGGCGTGTTCTTGATATTCTTTTCGTATGCTGCATGCTTGCAAATTCTCGCTGTCGCCATATTTTGGAGCGCTCAATCTTCCAGCAATGATGTAAGATGTAATTTTTCAATTTTATTTTATTAGTGATTACAATTTACTCGAGATTTTAAATTAGTTACCATATCAACGTAGAAGCACTGTTGAGTAACTGTATGTGATGCTGATGGTCCTTCAAATCTTTCATTTTGCTCTTTGCACAAATGTACATTTAGTAAGTTGATCGAGTAATGAAATTTTAAGTGTTTCTTGTTGGCGTTTTAGTATGAAAAAATACTCCCACACGAGTAGAATTGATTAATGACACTCTTCAAACGTGAAAAAAATATTCTATGAAACGTATCGTCGATGCTTGAATTAATACTCCCAAGGTCACTTGATGGTGAAATTTTGCATTGACGAAGTTCATAAATTAGTGATTTACATGTGCTGAACTTCGCGATGGAGTTCGTCTTGTAATCTAAAACGTTTTTTAGAATTGATGACTTGGAAACCAGGAACATTTTTACTTTCGTGTAGAAAATGTATTCGCAATTACTAAAACTTGTCGGTTTTATTGAACGTTTTAACGTGAAATTCTCATGTTGCACATTGCCGTTGCATTTCTGGTTCAGAATTTTTGGTTTATCATTCGTTGATAAACAAATAAGCGTTATTTCTGTGTTGGAAGTAGCTTATAGTTGGACTACTTTCTTGATATATCCGTGGTTCGTGTATGAATACGAGAAATGCCGTCAGGTCGAACATCCTATATTTTTCAGTATTGAACTTCTTGTTCTTTCGTTATCATTTCAAACATCGCTTATGTTACCGTTCGTGAGTAATTTGAAAATGCGGCTAAATAAAGTAAATCTGATGAAACTTGTTCATGACTTGGAAAATATTTGTATTGATAAATCCTTGAAACACGTGAACGTATCAATTTTAAATAGTTTAACGTTTATCGTCGTATCGATATATCTAGTTGTGCTAACGACTGTTAAACTTCTATACCACACTTTATACTGTGAACTCAGAGCTTCCTGTTGGAAGCATTTCTTTCGTTTATATGCAGAATACTGGCTTCTTTTACCTTCGTTGCAGTTTGTCTGTTGGATTTTTTTATTTAATTATTTATGCGGCGAAGTTCTCGATGCTATGGCTACTCAAATTCGTTCGCGGCGATGTCAAAGTTCCGAAGGTGATGCGGAATTTGCACACTATGTTCTTACACTGAATCGATTATTCAAATTGAAATCTTCGCTGATCAAAGTGTACGGCATATGCGTGACTTTGTGTATTTACAAAATCACCGTGTTCTCTATTTATTACGTGTTGGTGTTGTTTTTCCAAAGCCGCGGTGTATACTATCATGCGACCTTCGGCGTGTACTTGTTGTTCTTTTTGTATGCAGTTTGCTTAGTACTTGTGGCCTTCGCTATATTTTGGAGCGCTCAATCTTCCAGCAATGATGTAATATTTTTTGAATATTCTTTTACCAAGTATTAATCGCAATTTGTGTATAATTTTTAGTTCAGTTTGCTTTTCACATTTAGAGAAGTAGTTCGCATTGATTACCTTATCAATGTAGGAGTGCTGCTGTGCGGCACACTAGCGCTACATTCGATTAACATGTTAACAAATCGAAACGAAATTCAGAAAAACTGAAATAGTTTTATTGAAATGTTTTATTTTTTTCAATTACTGAATGTCGTGAGGATTTCCTGTTTTTGTGCAATTACTCATTGCATTTATTTGTACTTGTAGCGTTGGATTTTATAATTTCCTTGAAAAACAATTTTCTCGAATTTGCATTAAGGTTAATTACGCGTGGGTGTAAGTTTACGTACGTGAAGTGCTTAATTGAAAGCTTTCTCGAGTATTATTTCCGATTAGTGAAATAATTGATATGGGGTTTCTTCGTGAAATTACCCGAATTTGATCGTGGGTGTAAAAAAATATAAATTTTGAACGCCTCGAATTAATTAAAAGAATATTCGGGAATAGTCAATACTTACGTTTCCCTTGAGAAATCAACATTTTAATTGGTCCTGGGGTGAAACATGTAGGATGATGAGCATGATTGAAGGAACGTGTAGGAGCATAGATGAAAGTACCAAAAGAGGAAATTCATTTATTTGAATTCACCACCGATGTTATTCGTGCATTCGTCATGGAATCGGATTTTTCTATTTCAATTAAACCATTTCGTGTTCTTTTTAGAATATTCGCATTATCATACACGGTCTCCTCCGAGTGTTCATTTTTCAACGGAATCGAAATAATTTACAATTCGGTTTATTCATTATCAATGATATGCTTATTGGTTTATGTTATCTCTTGTGCATGGAAGAAACCAAATTATTTAACGATTAAAAATTTAATTTTAATAGTTTCGTTCCAAATGTATCTCATTCTTCCGTTCATCTCCGCGATGTATTTTCGATGCAATGTTGGTAAGGTAAGGAAATTGATTTTCGATATCGATAATAATCTGATGTACGAGAAGTGTTTCAAGAGTTTAAATATCTCGTTAATTTGTCATCGCGGTTTTCTCATCGTAACACTTTATTTATCGACTTGGTTTTTTATTCGGTTGTATTACGTGAGGCATATGGTTCGACAATATAACTTCTTTATGGCTGCTTTTGTCATGATGAACGATTTGTGGATTATCATTCCAGTGGTACAGTTCAACTGTTGGATGATGTTGATCAAGATTATGTTTTGTAAGATAATCGATTTGATGGAATTGATAACGTTGAAGGATACATTGGAAGAAGACCTCGCGTATTTTTTAAAAATATTACATCGATTGACGAAAATTAAGGATTTCTCGGTGAAAGTGTACGGACTTCATGTTACTGTTTTCTTGTACCATGCACCGATATCGATTGCTTATAGAATTTACGCGCTGATCCGCGAAGATGTGTATCATTTGAGGATCGAATGTATCCTTTTGTTGGGATATAATTTTTTCTCGATCGCGGCGCTGTTTTGGAATGCTGAGCGGACTTCGAAAAACGTGAGAAAATTTTTTTATTCGTGTGTGCATATGGTTAATTGTTTTCTAATTGGATAGATCAACTAGCATCGCAAAACAAATTCCTCTGTCGAACTGTTTTTGTAAAATTTAGAGCAATTGGAGAAGAAAAAAAATGTTTGGTACAAAAATTGCTGGAAATTGAGTGAAGAATATATTTTGTTCCTATAATTTTTTCACATCTTCAGATTTTGTCGTAATTTGACTTTTTTGTAAAACATGTCAAAATTATCATAAAATTTATAAAGGTATGAAAAAACCAAAAGTGTTCTTCACGTAATTTTCAACATCTTCTGTTTCGACATTTTTTGCCCCAAACCTCACAAACATGCCTCAACTTGAGAAGTTCATTTGCGATGTTGACCATATGGCGACATTGTGGCGAAATTTGAAGAGATACGAAAGAAATATTTATTGCAAAAAATGTTCCTCATTTAATTTACAATAACTTTTGTCTCGAAATTTTTTTCTCAAATTACTCCAACCCCCAAGAAAACACCTCAATCGAAGAATTCTGTTTGCGATGCTGATAATTCAGTGAAATTGTTGATTTTATCTTACCCCATCATCAACTGATAAAATTGATAAGAATGGGGTATTTCACTGATGCAGATCGACTGTGGCGCTTTGCGGAACCAAGTGTAACCAGCGGGACAAACAAACATTGATAACTCATAGTCATAACTTCATAAGAATGTTATAAAAATTATGATTTTGAGGATATTACGTTGTTTTTGGCAGTTTTATTAATGGTTTTTGTAAATTTATGCTTTACTGATATCTTCAAAGAATTTTGATTGCAATATTGTATCGATTATCAAAATTTTGAAATTCACCCATCAAAAAATACTCGAAAAATCGGAAATTTTCCGCTTTAAAAATTTAGTTCTAGGTGATTTTTGCGTAGACCCAATAATAGTTGTAGCAATTTGGAAAAACTCGCACTCCTCCATAAGAGTTGTTGCAAATTATTGAATGTCTGTCCCGTTACTTCACCTTTTTCCCGAGCGTGGCGCTGTCTGTGACATCATGATTGAAATACCCGATTGGAGTTGGTTCTTTTACACGAATTTTGCATAATCTGAATTTTGAATGGTGAAAATCCTGTTTTATTTATAAATCAAAAATCGAATCTTGAAAATCCACTTTGTTTTTTTTACCAGATTGTGAGAAGATTAATTCGGATTGTTGAAAATCCATAATCTATACTTGAGTGATAAGTTTTTGAAGTAGATTATGAATTCTGTTATCACAATAGACCTAATTTTGGTGTTGTAAATCTTTTAATAACAAATTAGTGGAAAATTAAAAATTCTAATGTAAGTTTCTTCAAATTAAAATTTATTTTTGAGGAAGTACTTGAACTTGAAAATGTCCAAAAGCAAAAACAATTTTCCGCAAATCAGCAGATTATTTTTCATGTTACTTGGGACTTGGAATGTTTGCTCTCATGTTTCTCTTTCTTTGAGGTTATTTGGTATCTGAATTTAAGTTCAAGTGGAAAATTGATGAAGCATAAAGGAAAATTCTCTGGATGTAAATTATCAAAATTGAAAATTGTTGTTTATTTTACTGGCTCTTTTGAGGTAAGTTCTGGTTTTTTGGATTTTGCTACAGAAAATCTGCTTATAATCTATTTGAAAATCTGTCAAAATCCAGATTTCAAATTCTGACAAAATCCGTGTAAAAAAAACTTAGCTATTGCTTTCGTATGTTCTTTGTTGTTGTTTTTTTTATGCACTTGAAAATCAAAATGATTGTGGAACAACTGCTCGAGCATTGAAAATGTTTCAATATGTTTTCAAAAGTATAATTAATTGATCTTTATTGTTTGTAGATAAGAACGATGTAATTATATAAATTATTGAACTTACGTTGGTGGTGTTTTTTCATTTTGGTAATATTATAAAGTCGTTAGGTACTTGAAAAAAAAAACACTGAATGGCCGAATTATCGGTTTGTTTATAAAAAAAACACCAACAGAGAACATTCATAATATTTTCACAATTGAAAACTCGCTGTTGAATCGACGTCATTCTTTCGTGTCGCGGATCGACAAGTCGGTGGAAAAATGCGAAAATTACGCGATACATTCGGTTTTTCTAACGTGAATAATGACAAGTCATTTTCGCAAAGTGTTACATTGATGCACTATTGGTATAAAATTTTTGGAATAAGTTACATGGAGTGTAATACGAGAAGGAGATTAATTTGCGAAATATCGTATGTTTGTTTACAATATGTCGTTTATCTGTGCTTTATGTACGATTACGAAATATGGAGTTATCACGAATATCCGAATTTTTTCGGCATCGATTTACTAATCACTTCGGTTACGTTTCAAGTTATCCTAATAATGCCTTTGATTTGTTCGATAAAGATGAAATTTAAAAGCAACGAAATCAAAGAATTGATCGTTGGTTTGGATTTCATTTGTAGGAACGATATTTACTTGAAAAATCTGAAGTTTACGTTCATCTGTTATCGGGCTTTCTTCGGCGTGATATTGTTTACGGTCGTTTGGGCGTGCATCGTTGTCGTGTACATAACGCATTATTGCGAAAATAAAATGACGTTTTTTAAACATTTGTTCCACCTCGTGATAGATTTATGGATTTATTATCCAGCCGTTCAGTTCGTTTGTTGGACTTTGTTGTATCGGTTCTTATGCAAAATAGTGTTGAATAATATCGCGCAAGAAGTTATCGCGTTGTCTTTTAAACCATCCGAATATAGGGAGAAACGATTACGAGTTTTCATTCGTACGTTCAAACGTTTCATGAAATTTAGATTTCGAATTACCCAAGTATACGGACTTTGTGTGATGTTGAGTATATGGCAATTAACGATCTGCTCCACGTATTCAACTTTGGTCGTGGTGTTTGATTATTATAAGTCGACGCATTCGAATGATTTTGCTAGATTTTTGACTTTCTTCGCGTCTGCGTTGATGGCGATATTTTGGTGTTCCAATTTGTGCACAAGTGATGTAAGATTTTTCATTTTTTATGTCGTTATTGGTGTGAATAATTGCGCGAATTAGGATGATTTATTGATAAGTACTGACTGATGTGACATTCAGGCGGATTTTCGAAGCATAATGTGATATTTTTGTTGAGCTATTTTCAACGATAAGGTTCGGTAATTATTTTCAATGTATGAGGAAATACGTCAACAAAATTATACATCCGGACTCGTTATTTTCTCACGAGATCTTTCTGTTATTTTCTCGTGAGAAAGATAGATTAATGAATTTGTATATTTTTCATGTAGAAAAATGTACCAATTTATGTTAATTCAACGAAACCGTAGCGAATTTGTAATCTGTAGTCGCTAGTTAAAAGTTATAGTGGTTTGTTTAGAAAAAGGCTCAGGTACAAAAATGATCTTCTGCTACCTTTTGTTGTTCATTTCATCAGTGGTTCATTCATATGAAAACGTAATGAGTCCATTGATGAAATTACACTTGATATTGTTAAGATCTTGATGACCACCTTGAAATTTTTATCATTTTGAAGAAGTTTTTTCCATTTATTATAATTGAAATGAGAAATTTCAAGTTTGAAGTAGTAATCCGTTATTATTGTGTGAATTTAAATTATATACAAGTACCTCCATATTAATATTGAATATTTAATATGAGAGGTGGAAAATGGAGCTGAGTGTTTATAAAGTTGCTTCAGAGATGGCGCTTTAATTTATTGAGAACGCTGTAGTATTTTCTCTTTTCGTAAACAAAACAAGTTTCGCCGCGTTATTCTGCAACTAACGCTATCTTGCAGTACAACACAAAACAGTAAATGGTTTACATGGGGTATTTTAATCGTGACGTCATAGACAGCGTTGCGCTTGGGGAAACAGTGAACTAGCGGGACAAACATTCAATAATTTGCATCGGCTCTTATGGAGGAGTGCGAGTTTTTTCAAATTTTCACGATTATTATTGAGTCTACGTAAAAGCTATATAGAACTAAATTTTTAAAGCATACAATTTCCGATTTTTTGAGTATTTTTTGATGGGCAAATTTTTAAATTTTAATAATCGATACAATATTGCAATGGAAATTCTTAAACCATTAGTGAAGCAATAAATTTACAAAAAATAAATAAATCACCGAAAACAAAGCAATATCCTCAAAATTTTTTATTTTTATAGTAAATTCTTATGTGTTATCAAAGTTTGTTTGTCCTGCTGGTTACACATGGTTTCGCAAAGCGCCACAGTTGATCTACTTGAGTAAAATCTCCTATTGTTTACTTCGAAGTCATCTCTTTCGAACTTTTTTCTGGATTATTGGATTATTAAAAGTTAAAATTGTGTATTTTGATATTTTCCCACCAGTTTCACGAAAAAAAAAATACAAAGAAGAGGTAATGTTGATGATTTTGAAACGTATTTGTAATTTGAAGTATTTGCCCAAGCTTGTTAATATTCAAGGCCAAGTTGTACTACCAAGGTTAACTCATCCACAGCTTAAAACAAAACAAGCTCTATAGTAAATTGAAATTATTATTAGAATTTCAACTTTTGGGTAAAATTATTGTAGCGTAAATTTACAAAATACTTCAACCAATGTCAAGTTAATTTCAATAAGAACAAGTTAATTTTATTAGAATAGTACACGTTGATTGCCCAAATGGAAAATTTTTCAGTATTTGCTAGTAGCTTGCTTTACCTTCGCGTGTACTTTCGTGACAGGGAATTGTCGTTTAATATGCAGGAATTGCTTTACTTTTACGAAATTGTCGGGATTTCGTTCGCGAATCATTTCACTTTATGGAAACGTGCGATGAGAATTTTTTATAATTGTTGTATAATTTTAGTACAGCTGAGGAATACGATCCTGTTTGAAATAGTGCATATACATAGAAGTAATTTTAACCTTCTTTCTATTGATAATTTGATTTTAACCGTTTTCACGCAATTCTATGTGGTAATGGGCTGGATTTCTTGGATTTTGTTAAAATATAGAAGCAAAGAAATCAAACGTTTGTTTTATGAGCTCTTTTATCTGCACAAAGAAAACGATTGCTTAAATAATGTGAAATTGAATGTGATCAATTGTTACGCGTTTTTCGTGATATCAATATACGTAGTGTGTTACGCGTTCATACGATTAGCATTTATGTGTTGGATTACCGGTTCATACGATCTTAATTTTTTTCCATTGATTATATTTGACATGTGGACTGTATCGTCCGCTGGTCAGTTCATGCATGGAATCGTAATTTTGAAAATTATCCTCAAAACAGCGATCAAACGATTCGAAAATACGGCCAGTTCGTTCGAAATTGTTGAAGAGGAAGAGAAGAAAAGAATTCTTAAATTGTTCAAATGCGCGTTCAAAACTCAAAAGCAAATCTTGAAGTTGTACGGATTCACCGTGTTGACGTTTTTGTTCTATTTTATAGCCAGTGCGAGCTGTCGGGTTTATGAAATGATCTATATACGTCCGAACACGGTGTTTGCCTGGGGTCACGTTATGTTTATTTGGCAAATTAGCAGCGTTTGCGTGTTTTTTTGGATTATGGAGAATGCAAGTTTGATTCATTGATAATTATTTTAGATACGACGTAATGCCTTCTTAAGTAGCTTATGTAAAAAAGTAAGTTTTCGTTTAGGCGATGCCACAATGTCGATAACAGAATTTGTTCATAGGTGGCGTTTGCTATAATTTGTTTTTTTCGTTCAACAATCAACAAAAATTACGTATTATCTCGATCTAGTTTCGTAGTTTAGTTGTCTGTAGTGATGGCAACACTGGTTCAGTCATGAAGCAATTATAGTGAGGGAACCAGTTAGAGTACCCGTATGTAACGTTATCTGTCGGGTAATTACTGAATTACTTCTGCTATTGATGACTTCTTCAGGCCTTGGAAGTTTTATGTAACAAAATTACTTCTAGCACTGAAGTTTTTACTATTTAAAAAAAAACATATCGGACATGATATTTAGTTAGAAAATTAATTATCAGAGAAAGTTCAATCTTTGAATCCAATCCAACTATCATGTTGTTCTTGGGTGTTTGCGTTTCTATCTTGAGGGTTCTACTCGTAATTACGAGTTTCATAATTTTATATTACCTACTCTCTTGAGAAAACTTTCAATTAGCGATCAATTAATGAAAATTATGTTTCATAATTTCAAGTAGTTGTTTTTTTGTTTTCAAAACACCTACTTTCTTTCGATTTAACC
Organism: Maconellicoccus hirsutus; assembly: GCA_003261595.1. Classification (NCBI taxonomy): domain Eukaryota; kingdom Metazoa; phylum Arthropoda; class Insecta; order Hemiptera; family Pseudococcidae; genus Maconellicoccus; species Maconellicoccus hirsutus. The sequence goes on along the minus strand of QBDW01005568.1, from coordinate 140,786 downwards.
ATGCTCTTGATTTCATTGAGTAATCTCAAGTGAACTATGACGTTAACTTGTTTCAAAAACATTTCGCGCGTTCACACTCGCATAAGATAGTTCAAGTTGTTGCGCTTCAGTATCGCGGTTGACATGGAAGACCATGTGTTGCGTGGTATGCAAAAGCTGCTTCTTTTATATGAAATTTTTGGTGTTTCGTTTTCGAACAAATTGCTTCATCGGAGATTTACGTGGAGATTTTTTTTCTTCATTGGTGCAATTTTTATTCAGTTGAAAAATACGATTTATTTTGAAACAGTGGAATTATACAGATGTACTACTTTCAGTATTTTTAAAATAGAAAACTTGATTTTATTCATTTGTTCTCAATTTTATATTTACTTGGGATGGATTTCGTGGTTTTTACTGAAACACAGAAGTAGACGAATTAGTCAGTTGTTTTATGAAATCAGTGTAATGCTCGAAGAAATGAAATATTTTATAAATTCAAAGTGGAAAATAATTAATCGTAATTTGTTTTTCGTAATAATGATCTGGTGTTCAACTTATACGACGATTAGATTATCATTTATGCTTTGGTTCGTTGGATACTTCGATTACATGGTAATATCGATGGTGTTATTTGATATCTGGAGTGTATTAATAGTGAGTCAGTTCGTTTATGGAATTATAATACTGAGAATTGTGCTTAAAGCAGCTTTAAGACACTTTGAATCTTTGACTTATTCGGCTGAAGCAGCTGGAAGTGATGACACGAAAAAGTTGTTCAAATTATTTAAACAAATATTCAAGATGCAAAAACGTTTCTTGAAGTTTTACGGTTTCAGCGTGTTGACGTTTTTGTTTTATATGGTGTCCGGTGCAGGTTGCCGCGTTTACGAAATCATCTATATTTATCCTCACATAATGTTCGCTTGGGGTCATGTGGTATTGATGTGTCAGGCTTGCAGCGTATGCGTGTTTTTTTGGATTATCGACGATGCAAGTTTCTCATTTGTTTTTTCTTTATGTCAGAAATGATTCTTTTTTATGCTTTGACTATTCTTATGCACATTGCGAGCATCAAATTGATCACACTGAATTTTTAAAATTCATCTAGAGTTTGCTTAGTGTGTGGAAATGAAAGTTTTCTCCCACAAATGAAAACAAATGGTTTTTAATTTTGATCATAGATTGCGTTAATATCGAAAAATGAGTTTTTATCTTTCCTTCTCCTTTCATTGTACCACTGAAAGATGAAATGAAAATGTGGGTTGAACTGTTGAGCATTAATTTCAAATTTTCAATTTGTTTTTAATGATAAAAATAAACTTGAAATGAAATTCTTGAGCGTAACGAGGGTCACTAATTAATTGACGAACACTTGTGAATTTTAAAAGCTTCCTTGCGATAATTGAAAACGACTTTTATTAGAGTTGAAAGTAAAACCTCATAAAATACCCGAGTTTTTGTGTTTCATTTTGACGGTATTCGTATGGAACTTGGGGTAATAGTGTCAAAATTCTGATTACAAATCTATTGAAGATGTGATTTAAATGCAATAAAAAGTTGCAGCTTGTAGCGAATTCACAATTTTGATTTTCTACTTCGATTATTGTTGCTAGAGATGAGCAATTTAACTGTTTGGTAAACTAGGAGCGCTAGTGTAGTGTGCTGCTACCATGTCACAACGTGGTTACAGGAAAAAACTTCTTATCAGTAGTTATCAAATCAATCAATCAAGTAACAGAACACTAGCGCAACCTACTTATTTTTTTTATAAACGGTCCGAAATTAAATTTTTCTGTTAATTTATTAATTCCTCATGGAAAAGAATTGTATTGAATCGTGTACGTGTTCCTACTTGAAGTTCATTAGCGTAGTAAATTAAAAATAACTTCGGCAATCCACTTCACCATGGAAGATTAATACGTCTGTTGTTTGCCATTTAAGGAATTATTTCCTTACGAACGCTTATATTTAGGCGACTAGGTGTTGGCTTAATCGTACATCATATGAGTGTCTTTCGTTCAAGGCTGTATCCATCAATTAAGCGCGAATATTCGCTAAATTAAGAAATTTTCACGAATTGGGGCTTCGACACGAATCGAATCCGTTAGTTGAACTCGAGTAAGTGGCGAAACATGACGTCGAATTTCGCGCGTTCTATTAAACCGTTGCACTATTATTTCAAGTTTTTTGGAATGTCGTACGTGGAAAATGAAAATATTCTGCAATTCGCGTGTAATGCGATATATTTATCAGCGTTATATTGCTTCCTCGTGGTAAAAGTTGTCGAAGCGGAATTGAATGTTTTCGTCGATGTTCACGGCTTTTTTGAAATTAAAGCAATTATTTTGACGATTTCGTTTCAAATTTACACATTGACGCCGTTTTTTACGTTGACGAAATTTCTATGGCAGAATAACCTAATCAAGACGATTATTCGCGAATTCGGGCGTATTTACGAATTCGAAGGGTATTTCAAGAAATTGAAACTTCTTTGGAGGTGTCGCGCGGTTTTGGCTTTTATAATGTTTTTTGTTTCGGTTTGGATTTGTCATACAATAGCTTATCTGTGGGTCGTTTGGAGGGTACCATCTTCTAGTTTCGGCGCGTATGTGCACGCGTTAATTTCAAGATTGTGGATTTTATGTCCTCTGATACAATTTTCATGTTGGACTTTGCTATTCCGCATAACTTTTCGACGCGCTGTTTACGATTTGGTTGATTTGTACGTGAAGGCGGTTCTAAACGACGATGTTTCCAAGTATGATTTTTATTATCGGTCTCGGAGCGTAATGAAAGTGTTGAGTGATTTGTTGAAGATCAGATACATATATGTTCATGGAAGCGTACGGGTTCAATGTGATGTGCTCGTTGTTCATTTTAATGATCATGGCGATACATGCGATTTATAGGATGACGTATTCGATGAATTTCTTTCTGTATTCGTTGTTCATGACGTTATTGTGTTTGGCGATTATCACGGTAGGAGGATTTTTCTGCATTTGCGAAGATTCTACTAATAACGTACGTGGGTTTGGCGTTTTATTTCGAATATTCGTTCAAGAGTTCAGATATTGTACAGATTAACCTATAAATAGATAGTCAAGTGTAATGGACGGATTTAACTCGCCAATATAGACATTCGACTTAGGTTAAAACATCGAACTGTCCGGCATATTGCAAGAATTTCGTGAGTAAGGACAGTTGCTCATGCAGGGTGATCTTGAGGGCGTCGTAGTCGGATTTTTGAACAGACCATGCAGAAGAATCACAAGTCCGCAATCTGATAAGCGCTATCTATCTGAAACGTTTTGAATTGGATGTTTTTTTAACCCCTCACCTGATCCACCACACGACGGTAGCGCTGTGGAGATCACCCAGCGAGAGCAATTATTTCAACTCAGTCGGAAGCTATTGTTTCCTTTCCCCTCTATCTGCAGTTATATGTCTTACCTCGGGGCCAGTGTCTAATTGTCTATGCTCGCCAAAAAACAGGTTACTCGTAGTAATTCCATTTAACGCGAGGTGACGTCAGTTGAAAAATAACGATACATATGCGTGCTTGTGCTTGTTTATTTGGTGCTATGTGCTAAGAATTTGCCTTCAAAGCCGACGACATCAAGATGCAATAAACAATTGGAAAATAGTGAAGAGTCTGGCGAATCACAATGTTACCTTAATGATTGCATAGATAGCGTATTTAGTTCTCGAATTTCCTACCACAACCAGTTCAGCTTCATTGTACTAACACAACTACCAGATAGAATGCGTTTTCTTCGACATCAGAATTTAGAAATTACATCTTTTCTCTTCTCCGATAATTTTATTAATTTCTGAAAACGTGTTTTTAATCCTTCCAAATTACGCATTAACCGTTGAAAACAATTAACAAATTTTCTCTACCCACTACTAAAAAATTATAGTTTCAATGACAAATTGCAAATGAAGTCTATGTCCTTGACATATAGTAAATTTGTTTTTTTTTTCGAGAGCTTTCACAATTCAGAAAGAACTGCGAAAAAACTTGACATTATTACGAATTGTGAGTCGAGGTTTCACGCTCGTTTGACAAGTTTATCTCGCGATGAGTTCGTATTTCACACGATCTACACAATTTTTGAAGTATTATTACGGCATATTCGGATTGTGGTGTATACCAATAAATGGCTCGAATTTCAGAAAACATAAATTAAAAATATTTCATATATTATCGATATTTTGTTTTATTTTCTACCTAATGATACAAGTAGAAAAAGCAATAATTTATATTCACGATTACTTCGCGATTGAAAATTTAATAGTGACGTTTTCATTTCAATTATTCATCTTGTCGCCGATTATTTCATTCGTGTGGTTTCATTCGCGTCATAAAAAATCGGAATTGTTAATTCTCACGTTTACATTAATCGACGAGATGAATTCATTCGGAAAGAAATTCAACCGATCAGCTGTAATGTTCAATGTATCTTTCACTTTGATATTTTTCGGTTTGCGGATAGTTTATTTAGCTTTTTTGTGGAATCCGAATTGCATTCAGTATGCTTTTATAATTTTGCTAGATATGTGGATGTTATTTCCGTTTATGCATTTTGGCTGTTGGACGTTCTTTTTGAGCTCGATGGTGGAAAAAATCGTTGATGATTTAATCAATGTTTGGACTGGTAAAAGTACTTTTATGGATTTTACATTTTTCCATGTTTATAATAAAAAGATGATCAAAATGATTAGGAACATATTTAAAATTAAATCACTGCTTAGTGAAATCTACGGCGTTTGTTTGACATGCTCACTGATCAGTTTCGGTGTTTCTTTGGTACACACTGCATTTAAGGGGATTGTTTCATATTCACAGGATTCGGTTTCCTTCAAGGTTTATATATCGGCGTTTATCGTGCATTCGATTATTTTACTCGGATTTTTCATGATGATTGAAAATTCAGTGAAGAAAGTAAGTGGAAAGTGTGTATTAAGTCTTTTACTAGCGGAAGAAGTAAAATGTGAAGTATTATGAATTTAAATATCGATATAGTAAAACTTTGTGTTTTTTTTTTCAATTATGTTTCACAACCAATTATTCTAATGAGAAGTTCATAAATTAGAATTAATATGATGATGACAGTTATTATTTTCGTGTATTTTTCAATTGCTTATTTTCTTTTCACTTGATGAAAAGCTTTTTACTAATTGCTTAAGTGACCCTGCCCTGAAAATATGTGTTTATGTTTCTGAGCCATTTTCTTGATAGTTTTTGTTTTTCGTGGCGTCAACATGTATTTCGTGTTGTATATTGAGAAATAGTTCATTTTGTGAGTTTTAATAATGAACGTAAAATTTTCACATTCCATCAAACCGCTGCATTATTTCTTCAAGATGTCGGGTACTTCTTACATTGACTTTGAAAACGGGTGGCTGATGATGGTAACCGAGTTTTTCTATCTGGTATTACTATTTACTGTGGTATCGACGAGTACACTAGAGATAGAATTGTTCATCATGAAATATAACTTTGGTTTTTTCGGTATCGAAACTTTGATCATATCGTGCAACGGTCAAATCTGTCTTCTATCTCCTTTACTCTCGTGGCTTTGGATTTTAAAACAAAACAAAAACCTAAAAGCGTTGATCGAAGCTTTTGATAATATCTTCGAAATCGAAGAATACCGCGAAAGGTTAAACACAATCGAGTTGACTAGATTAGCTTTGAAGTTAATCGTCATATTTAAAACGTTGTGGATATGTTACGAAGTGATATTCATGTACATCGCGTGGAATTACAGTTTCTCGTGTCGTTTCTATCTCCACCGTTTAATTGCGTTTTTCTGGACGTTTTTTCCGCTGATACAGTTCATGTGTTGGAGCGCCATATCGAGTATGGTTTTCCGATACGCGATTGAAAGAATGATCGAGTTGTGGAAGAATACGGCGGATTCCGATGATTCGGAGATACGTCATGCTCGTCATCACTACGAAATGATATCGGTGTTGAAAGTTATCCGAAATTTGTGCAGGATTAAGATCCTGATGCAGAATATTTACGGCGTGTGTTTGCTGTGTTCCATGAGTCAGTTGGTAGCTGGTGTTATCAACGATTTGTTTAGATTAACGAAAGGGATTATATCTGCTAGTTGGATGTTATATTTGGGTGCTATTGTGCTCAAGGTGGTGGCGCAGATGATATTCTTCGGTGTTGTGGAGTATTTGACGCTGAGCGTATGTATCTTGAAGTGTAACTTTGTAGAATTGTAGATTGGATGGTGATTAATAGTTACTTAATAGGAATAAACCTGTGGAGAGTGTAGAGAACCCATTTCTTAATTAGTATTGTAGTATCGTAGCACTCCAATGTTGTAATTTTCATAGTACGATGTAGACTTTTTAATTTTCAATTTGTCGATAATGATTGTGTACTTTTTGTTATCATCGAATCTTCAACAACAAGTATGTGTACTTGAAGTTGATATCTTCATGTTGCTTACTTTTGTTCAAGGTCGTTCTACGCTTGGAATGTTTTTTTTGGTAATTAGAGCATCAATGTGTTGACGTGCCGTTATCAGTTTGTTTGTTAAATGATAATGTTGCTTTTTTCTGTTCAAGGTCGTTCTGAGCTCGAAAATATTTTTTTCGCTGATTAGAGCATCAATGTGTTGACGCGCTGTTATCAGTTTGTTTGTTAAGTGATATGTTGCTTCCGTTTGTTCAAGGTCGTTCTGAGCTTGAAAATATTTTTTTGATGATAATTAAAGCACCAATTGCGTTGGTGTCCCTAGACATAATATTTATACCTCAGTACTTCCTCCATCCTTGAAAATTTCAAAAACAACATTCGTCATGGTTTCGGAATTCGCTCATTCTGTAAAAAATGTGCACTACTTCTTTAAATTGTTCGGCATATCTTACATAAAGTACGAAAACAAATGGCAATTCGTTATCGAATCGGTTTATCTAATAATTCTATTTGGATACATAATTTGCATCACGATCGAAATGGAAATGTACATCTTGTGTTGTGAATCAGACTTCTTCGCGATTGAAACGTTGATCATATCGTGCTGCTGCCACACTGGCTTTTTGGTACCTATCATCTCGTGGTGTTGGATACTGATGCAAAGTAAAAATATCCAACGTTTAATCGAAGATTTCGAAGAGATTAGTAAAATCGACGAATATTATAAAACATCGAAAGTAAACAAAGCAAATACGCCTGGTTTGGTTTTGAAATTTATCGTGATTTTCACAATGTCTTGGATATGTTTTCAAGTATCTTACATGGGTTTCGCTTGGAATTCGTTTCATTTGGAAATCGTTTTATATGTTTTGATAACGCGTATGTGGTGTTTCTCTCCGATAATACAATTCACCTGTTGGACGTTATTGTGGAAAAAAATATTTAGAAATGCGACCGAAGAAGTGGCTAATTTATGGAAAGATATACCAAACATGTGTGATCTCATGTTGTACAATTTTTCTCGTCATGATGAAGTATTGATGAAAATTCTAGACAATGATTATCATTGCCGTATACTGATGATCAAGGTGTTGAAGAAATTACTCAAAGTTAAATCCTTCATGGAGGAGATATACGGTCTGAGTTTAGTATGTTCTATGCTTAGTTTGGTGATGAGCTTAGTTCACGCACTGTTCAGATTTTGGAATCTGATTACTTTGCAATTTTGGAATCTGCATTTAATGATTGTAGTCGTTATTGTTGTAATATTAATTACATTTTTCGCATTGATTGAATCTTCTTCGGGACACGTGCGTATTTCAAATTCTTCATCGCTTATTGACTTGGTGACCTTCTTATCTCGATTAATTTTCAAATTTGATATTGAAAGGTTGTATGAACTTGGTGATGAGGTTGTTCAATGTAATGCTTTCAAGTTATGAAATTTCAATTATACAAATTGGGTAATTGTAATAACCGGCAATTTGCAATTTCGTGAAATATGAAGTATGATTTCTGTTTTATGATATTTAAAATAATTATTCGTAAGTGCTCGAGCGACGTTGGCCTGAAATTTCAGTTTTTTAGATATTTTTCTCGTAACTCGCGTATAAAATGGATTCAAATTTTGTGCATTCTATCAAAATATTAACAAATTTTTGTAAATTTTTCGGAATGTGTTATATCGAATTTAAAACAAAACCGCAGATTATAGCGGAGTTGGTTTATTTGGCGATATTATTTATATTCTTTTCGACGGTTATATTCATAATAGAAATGACGATAGTGACATTGAATTGGGGATTTTTCCAGTTGGACTTGTTGGTTATCGCGTTTTGCGCTCAGATCGAAATTTTTTCGCCTCTTGTTTCATGGTTATGGTATTTAATACGAAACAACAACTTTAAAACGTTGATTTCAACTTTCGAAAGTATTTACCAAATGAGCGAGTACAGGAAAAAGGATCAAATAACCTCTATCACGCGTTTAGCTTCGGGATTTATATTGATTTTTTTGATAATTTGGCTCAGCGTTCAGACGTCATATTTGGCTGTAATAGGAAACGATTTATCTTATTATTGCTACGTGCATTCGTATGTAGCACGTATGTGGACCTTCTTACCAATGATGCAGTTTCTATGTTGGGTTCATGTTTGGACAATCGTCCTGCAAGATACTATCAAAGAATTGGTTGATTTGTGGGGTGCTGCGTCTCCTATGAACGGAGTTACTCGGGTTTATTTTGAGTATCAGAATGAAGTTTCCATCAAGGTGTTGAAAAGGTTGATCAAGTTTAAGCTCATGATAGTTCAAGTGTACGGGTTGCCATTGACGTGTTCGTTGTGTTGTTTGATTGCCGGCGTGGTTCATGATATTTTCAAAGTTCTTGTTGAAGTTGAGCCTCGGTGGTCGATGCATTTCATTATGGTGATGTTGAAAAGCTTGACGTTGCTTGGATTCTTTCACGTTATCGAGGTTTTATTGGAAAATGTATGTTTCTAGTTGTATTTTTATCATTATTTCGTATGTTATCATTGGTTTCAATTGGGTACTCGTTTAGCTGAGATTTTCATCGTGAAAGAATTTTTTTCTCATGAAGTGTACGTTAGGTACCTACTACCTACTACAATTTTCGTTTTCTCATTTTCGGCATACTTTTTATAGCGGTATTTTGACCTATTATGAGGCAACACTGATATGCTTGTACTAGTACATCATTCACCATCATTTGATTACTGATTGGTTGATTGATTGATTGATTAGTGATTACAGGTGTTGATAAAAAAGTAAAAAATTGAATGATACTAACATGTTACTGTGGTAGAGCATCAATGCATCGTAACAAACCTAAGAAAGCTACTTAAATTTAAATCCTTAGTTAGTCAAAGTCGGACATACAGTGTATGTGCGACGTTCTCTTGTTCCATTTGACAGTTAGTGTGGTCCATAGTATCTACAGAGTTTTCTATCAATCTGGAAGTCGACTCTAAATATTGCATGTTTTCATGCTTGGTGTACAAATAATCACGATACTTGAGTTCCTCCATTTTACTCAATATTTCTCTATAACTTACGTAAAAACACGAGATAAGACTACGAATTATTATACAACAGAACAAAATAACACGCAATTACTATACAAATTCATATAAAAAATTACTTCCACGTTTCATTTAAAAAAAGGAAAAAGATGAAACATTTGTCGCGTGTTATATTTAAATGTCATTTTAAACGAGTAACGCATTGTAAGGGTTGTACAACGTGAAGAAAATTTCTTCGCTAAGTGTTTAAATTTAGAAGGGAAGTTCATGTCGCGTGTGTAAACTTCGAGTTGAGAAAATATTAAACGTTGGATCATCTCGCACGTGCAACTTTGGTATAGACAAAATAATGCTTTAATGAAATTGAAATGCCTTATTTTCTATGAACACGCTTCAGAATAGTTAAAAAGTTTTTGTAAATTTTAAATTATTCTAAAATAATGCTTTCGGCTGAATAATGTATAAATTTCGCAAAGATTGGAGTAAGTTAAAATGTAATTTATTGCTAGGTTTTTTCCTTTATTAACCGTGTTTGCTGGTGAGAAAATTTTAATCATTTTTCAAGCGAGTTGAATCATTGAATTTAATGAAATATCGGACTATTTAGAATGTGTAATGTACATGAAATTAGATACATGAAAATATGATTTTTGGGAAATGTTTTTTTTTTATTTTATACATTTTTATTGTTTTAGGTTAAAAAATCACTGAATATGGTTCATAATTTAGTAGTCACTCATCAATGGTCTCTTCGAGATAAACGAGTAAGTTGAATGAAAAAATTCCACTATGGAAGAAAATTTTCCAGTATAATGTTCATTTTATTCGATTTATTCTTCGTAATGTAATATCTTTCGTTTGACTTACAGTTGCGCAATTTTTCCATGAGCTTTCTTCACGAAGATTTAACATTTCGCGTTTGCGATTTGGTCGATTTAACGTATAAACAATTATTATCGGTGAGTTTGATTTCGAAATATATTTCGATTTGTTACTCGTGCTATGTTAATATGTGTATTTTTACAGATTACCTCGATCGCGGTTGCTTTTCTCGTCATTCAGTTACAATTACAAATGTGAAGGAAGAAAATTCGTGATATGATTTGATTTTCCTTTCTGGTTTATCGCCCAGATATGTATTTAACGAAGATATGAATCACATATGGAAGCTGAATTCTACGCTTTCGAATACACGTATTGTTCTTTCGGTCGAGTTTTTATATGGAGATTTTTTTCATTATGCGGAGTTCTTGCGAAGATTTATCGGAATAATGTAATTTAGATATTTTTTTCATTACGCAGAGTTCTTGTGGAAATTTATCGGAATAATGTGTAATTTAGCTATTTTGAGAATAAAATTTTGTTTTTTTGTTCATTGATGTGACGTTATCCAATTACGATACGTGCTCGTGAAATCTAGAAACGAAGGAAAAGGAATCAGCTTGAATACAAGTCCGCAACACAATGTGACATTTTCATGTCACTTTGCGACAATGATGTCCATTAGGAGATGTTATTTGACGTCGCATACTACTCGTAGGCATGACACTAAAATTGAAATCATTATACATATCTAAATGATTAAAAAATTTCAAATTTATTACCTATCAATTCTTAGATCCGTTGCGAAAATTTTTTTTTCATCATCACCACATTGGGGCGTAGTGTTTGATTCCAACATGATAACATACCCTTTCCATTTAAATTTTTCGAGAAAAAACACGTTTTGTGGTCTGTGGGACACCCTGTATGTAGTCCAAAAATTTTTGACCCCCTCGTAGAATGCGCCTCACAGGAAAAGTATAAAACCGGTGGATTTTTTCGCTATCAACCCCCCAATCAAAAATAAAAGGTACCGTGCGGCACTTTTGGGACACACTGTATACTTTGTTAATGATAAATAATATACAAAACGCTAAACTCGTTATGTATCTCTGCGTATGTTTGAAAATGCAACAATTACGATGTAATAACAAAGCTTGCAGAAATATTTTCCTGTAATTTTAAAGCAGTCAAGATGATATTATCTACATACATTGACTCAGTGTATCATATAAGTACTTATTGTCAACTTTAAAAGTTCAATTGCCATATCTTATGTAATTGAATTTAGTTCTCACAAGACATTAAATTATATTCAGCAGCAACAATGTTGAAAAATTAAAAAATATCTTAATGCAATGCGTTAATATATTTCATAATAGAATTTAATACACTAGATACTTCAGCATAAATATTTATTTTTTATACTTCGTGAAAACTTAACATGTGAAACTCAACATTTCGCTTGAGGTTGTTGATTAATAATAATAAAACACTTGATAAATCTGCGAGTGCATCATAGCGAGAGTAATTTCCGGGAAAGCAAAACACAAAAAATAAAACTCCAGTGTATCATAAACGAATCTCATGGTAAAAAATTTCCTCGCTAGTTATATCTCGTGTGTAAAATTTAAATTCTGATCAGCTCGTTCACCCAATTGCCCTGATTTTACAACGAAAACACATCAATACTTGAATGATATTGTTTCTATTACAATGATATGGCGAAACAAAACGCGCTTGGACGATTCATACCGAAAAAACAAAATAGGGTAAAAAAAATCAGCGGAAATAGAGCGAACTTTAACTAGGTTAAACGTTTTCCAGTAAATTGCTTCGAAATTCGTGTCACATTATGTATACTTCTTCGTCTAATGTGAATAATGAGATAAAGAAGAGTAGTTTTTTGGTCATGGGATGCGAAAAGAAAGATGTAATACAAACCGCATATTCTCGATGAAATGTAAAGTTGACAATTGAAAATGGATTGAATTTATAGCGAGTATTTTTTTTTTTGATCCACTGCGATAATGCTGTTAGTCGTAGCGATGTAGAAAATTTCATTTTAGTAAAATACCAAAAAATAACAGCGGATTATGCAACGTGATAGAATTTTTTTTCGAGATGGTAAAAACGGATTATTCATTGAAGTGTCGATACAGCGTGTTTTTTCTCGTATTGACTTTGCACTCGAGCTGGTCAATTGAAACTGACCATAGAAGTGAATTGGTCGCTTCGGATGAATCTCGATGTAATCTTTTTTTAATCCAATGTTGAGATGTTTTTTCAAAAGTATTGTATTCGGTGGACCATATTGAACGAGTTGAAATAACCTTTGATTCACGTAGCCCGATATGTTTGCCGATCAAATGGTAATTTATACGTTGACCGAAGACGAAGGTTAATCAAAATCGGATCAATATTTGGTAAAGTTTCGTTTCACTTTACACTCGAGTGAGTTTCTATTGCTTTGGTGAAATTTTTTCATTAATTTGGTCCTAATTTAGGATGTTTGTTTTACCCGTAACGCCGATTAGAGCAAACGTGCGAGCACCTGTTCGAAGAAATGAAAAAGTTATCGTGCTTATTGTAACGAGAACCGAAGATAGGATTTTGGTACATTTATCAGCGTTTCTTTATATTTAGATTAATGGCTTCAATCACGCGAACGTATACGTAAAAAGTACTCTGTACACATTGGCGATGAGACAAATCACAGTTTTTTTTCATCTCATTATTTGGACATTTCCAAAAGAAATCAAGGTACTATTTCAATTTACACGATTAATGGATCTTTTCAGACGCGGTTCACGTAGTTTGTAGTATATCTCGCTTATTTGCACACAACGTTTGTGTAACCTCATATTGCTTATTAACGTCCGAATATCGTATTTTGACGTATTTAATTTGCTAATTGATCGAAAGTTTCATTTGTTTATTGTAACAAAGTTATTATTTTTGAGCGTTTGTATTTCGTGAAACATTTCGAAATTAAAATTAATTACGTTGGTTTTTCGTTTCAGGTAATTCGAATTGATTTCAAGCTATCTATTTCAACATGACTAAATGGTTTGACGTTTGAAGAAAAGCTCAGTGGTTTGAAAGAACGTTGTAAGGGTTAGTAGCGAAGCAAACGTTTTATTATTTGATTTAGATATTTGATAGAAAATCCGTTTTTTAATGAGATGGCGATTTTTCTCTATTCAAGTGAATACAATGAGATGGGAACTTCGACGTACATACGTATTTTTCTAATCAGCTGTGTGTAATCGAATCAAAACATGTTGCTGAAGAATTGAAGATGTCGAATTGTGTAGTGAATTTGATCACAATTTTACAAGTACTCGTACTAATATAATTTAGGTAACTGAGACATAAGCATCTTCTGAATGTTGTTAGATGTAATTTCAGTTGATAAAGATGTATTATTTGCAATTCGAGACGGTAGATATAGATACGTGAATGACTTGATTATGTTCAGGTTAATTAATTGAAGTGAAGAAAAAAGTAAAAAAGATTTATTGATTTAGCTTGATACAGCTAACTACGTAACTAGCTGATGTAGCTATTCAGCAGTGTTGTCAGTAGAGAAACGCAAAAATCAGCAAATCAAAGTTCTCAAAAATCGCCAATTTTTTAGCTATTTTTTTTTTTATCAAATTGTCAAAAAAACCAAAGCTATTACGTTGTATCAGCCAGTGGGGGTAGGGGGAGACCATACTCATAGTTTGTTTTGGTACTTCAGGAGTCCAGTTTAACCATTTTTATCGATGTCAGTTTATATGCAGGTACAGAAATAGAAATTGTTATCAGGTGGGCCAAGATCAATTATGGATCAATTATGCTCACGGGGCATTAAATTATCAGTGTTTCAACTAAAATATCAAACGTCGAAGGAAAAATACAACAACACAGATGTTTATTAATTTAACGAAATTACACGATGCCATAAATGAAGGCACAAACATCTCTTCGTGAAAAAATCAATCGTACAGATTTTCCGGTTAAATCCATAATCGAAAATTAAATCTCGTTGATTAGTATCAAAAAACGACTATGGAAAAACAAATACGAATCTCGTAAATAATCTCGTTATCATTTACCATGAACTAACGTTTCATTTAAAAACTACAAAACGATTAATAAAAAGGGAACAAAAGAGGTAAATAATTTCATAATAGATTTTAGATTGCAGTTTGATTCACGAATACGAATTCGAGGAAAATCGTACGCCGTTGTGATCCGCATTAAAAACACGCTTCTCGTAACATCGATACAGAGTCTAGTCTACGGTCAACGTTTGGTTGCCTGCGTAAGGTTTTTTCTTGTCTGTGGTTAAACCGTTGACAATATTTTTCACGTTTTCCTCCCTGGAGAAAATTTCTCACCGTGTAAATATTAAAAAGGAAACTCGCAGACAAACTTGTACAAACACTCGTGTGGATTCAAAGAATGTCGTATAATTTCGTATTGAGGAATGAATTAAAAGAAATATTGAAATAACTCGAATGGTATTTTACGAGCTGAGTATGGCGCCAAGACAGACATTAAAATGTTTTACCATCTCACGTATACACTTCTGCACGTTTAAAGTCAATTTAAAGTAGGTTCGTGAGACATAATATAGGTCGCAGACGCAAACTATAAGTCAAGAAGTACACGGTGGCTGAAAACTATTATATTTTGTAAAAGTGTACGCGATTCTCGTATATATTCGGGTTGTAGACGAATATAAAAAAAATAACGAGGGGTGCCATTTTCAGCTTCTGTTTGAGTTACGTTCTAATTATAGAGATACATCTTTGTGTAGTGATAAGAAATTCGGAGTGATGAAAGCACAGAAAATTGAAGGTTTCCGAGCGTGTCGTTAAATAATGCTGATAAATATTTTAATTTTCTTCGTTGTTGCCTTTTTTTTTACCTTTTTCAGTGAATGAATTTTTACGCGATGTCGTTGATTTTCTTGGTATTCGACGCGTCGAGTTACAACTTTGAGAAATGTCGTTTAAAAGGTTAATGAATGGTCTGTGACCTGTGTCAGGAAAGATGTTAATTGAAAAGGACGCAGAAAAGGTCTAAAGAGATGAAATGACGGTTGATATGGATGTAATGTGATAACGAAGGAAGATAACTTTCATTGTACTCGATTGGAAAATAATTCTTGGTGACTGGATTTTTTGCGCCTGCTGATTTATGATTCTGCAACCAATATAACATCTAACAACAATTCCTTTGGTAACTAATTTGAAGAAGGTACATCGCGAATAATTTATTTTAATAATTTTTGTGCTTGAAAAACTACTGTAAAATTTCTCGTATGCTTCTGTTATCACAAAATAGTTCAAAGTATTCCTTCTATATCATAAAGCACCAGCTTGCGTACAACTCTGAAATACTGTGACATTTTTATGTCACTTTGCGACGATGGTGTTCATCAGAAGACATCATTTGATGTCACATGTCATTCGTAACTAATACTACTTGTTGATGAAAATTAAAAATCTGTTTGTAGAGTAATTTAGCGAATTAATTTATTCAGAAAAACCAAACGATAAAATATCCGAAAAATTGTTCGTTCATGAAACCCGAAAACTTGAACGAGCGTTTTTAATTATTTAATTATTACGGTCTGAAAATTTTCCTTACAGGTTCACGATCCAATTATACATTTCGGATTGGGCTTCGATACGTATTACGTACTAATTTATACACGAGAGAAACGTGATGAAACTAATTCAAACGTATAATCCTTTATTGAGATAGCATTTTCATTCATAACTTGTCGGCGTATTGTAAATTTTTTTCATCTTCGACACACTCAAAAGGTATCTAACAAGATCACACACGTAGCGTATCCAACCGAGAGACAGATTTCGGTATAAATTCTCGTCGCTCGAAATTAATTAATAAAACGTCTAAAAACAACACCGAGGTTATTTCGGTTAATTAATAAAAAACACTCCCGTTTTGGGTCTTTTTCGCGTCGACGAATCTTCGGCGCATAAATTAAAAGAAAATTTCTTCGCATTTTAGCCTCACAGCCTCGCGCATTAAAGCGAATTTATCTCGTGTTTATACGAGATTTATCATAAGTAAAAAAAATCACCCTTGATGGCTTATTTTCAAAAAAATTTCGCAAATTTGATTTATATCCTATACTTACAAATCCATTATAATGATCGTAAAAATGGACGGTCGTAAATATTAAAAAGTAAATGTTTCTGTACCGATTCTCTTATGTCAGTTTAACTACCAATTGCTTATTTCGAAGATTCGAACGTATAAAAACTATCGTATACGTTTCGTCTTTCTTCGGACGATTTATTTACTCTTTTCGTTCGAGCGAGTTCCCCCGTGTAGCAGTAAATTTTTGTGTAAATAAAAAATACCATAGTTCGCGCCTCGTATAGTCAACGAACGCGATAGAAAACGTGTTAATAAATTTGCCTAACCGATGCCTCGCAGCAGATTTTTCACCTGGAGCTTTTGTAAAATTGGAAAAACCCGAGTTTTGTAAAATTCACCTTTCGAATAAGTTTTGTAATTGAAAAAAATCAACATCGAGAGTGCCAAAAATTCGAAACTTAGGAATATACTTTTATGAAAGGAATGTTCCGTCTGATGGAATGAATTAAGAAGTTTTTTCTTAGGGAAACGCGCTCGAGGAAAATTATTTCATCTTTTGGATTAATCTTTCGACGAGGATATTGTATTCGTAATCGTCTTTTTTTTTATTTCAACCTCAAACTCGTGCCCGATGGTGCAGTTTTTTTTTATTCAAGTCGTAATTCGGTCAAGAGTATAAAATTTTTTGCGATAAGGGTCAAAAAAAGGAGTCATGGACCGTGCGAAAATTAGGTCATGTCAATCGGTATGTAAATTTTGCATAAAGGTTGGTTTTTCTTTTTTTACTGAAACGGTCGTTGTTTTTAATTAATTTTTTTGATCGTTGGAATTGATTAAATCGATATTTTTCCGAGTATAAACGATGTTCTCGAAGTTGCGAAAATTATTTTTGATATTTTTTAATTACAATGAAAATTTCTAAATAGTTAAATTTCCTTAGTTGTGTTCGATTGAAAAATTCATAACAACGGATAAGCTATCGATCGCGTTGATTACTTTGTTTGTCTTTAAGAAACATTTCATCGCGTAATTCACAAAGAGCTCATCTTTTCCGAATGAATAATAAAATTAAACTCATTTTCTTCGCTGTTTCGCTCAAAAAAGCAGCGAACTTCGGATAAAGCGTGAATGATGTTTTCCGTGTTTTTAAATTTTTTGCCAACAAACGTTATCAAAGGCGACAAGTATCGCGTTAAATCCTCTCTTCGGTTACATCTGCACCTAAATAAGAGAAATTGAAAAATGAATATCTTCGCATTTTAAGTCATTTATTTTCTTTTTTCAAAGTATAGATGTTCGACTTGAAATATCATAGATTATTAACCGAAAAGTTTCCTCTTTTTAAAGATTTCATTTTGTGACGCGAGTAGGTGGTATTTCATCCGGATGAAATAATTGCCGAAGAAGAAATAGTACGGCGAGAAGAAAAAAATTATCCGAAGATTACGTGCGGAATTTTAAAATATCGTTTAATCCTTCCGATTAAACTTGGTCCAATTCTGAACATATGACAAAGGCGGATTTCCTGTAAAAACAGTAATTTTATCTGGTTTACAAGTGGACGAAGGCTGTAAATTCATGGCCGGTACTATCCGTATATGAGATTTATTTAGAGAAATTTATAGCTCGATGTATTTCGCTGTGAGAAAGTATCGGAAACGCAAAAACTTTTCAGACGGTTTAACACAGCGACGTGTTAATGGTGAAAATTTAACTGAATCTTAATGTGAAAGCAAAAATTCGTGAATGTGTTTGATGGTACGAGTATTTCACGAAGAAGGTTTCTTCTGGAGGGTAGCTACGTGTACAGCATCTTTGTAATTTCGACAGCTACATCAAGGAAATAGAAATATATTCGAAAATTCTTGAAACTTATCCACGTATACTAATTCACGCTCAAAGAGTTTTACATCCATAATATACGGACTTGACGTTACTTCTAACATTGGACACGAAGATGAACGTGAATTTTTTTGGAGTTTTCAACCAAGTTTTTATTTAGCTTACCTTATAGAAATAAAACGGATCCGGTGGCTTGAGCGTCGACGTCAACGTGAAATTGTATTCGGTTGCGTTATTAAACGAGGTAACTTCGGCGGTTGTGTCTCCGATGGATGGCATAACGTCGATGTAACTCGTAACAGATGTTTCGAAAAACGAATTACTAATTTTCGAATCGTTATTGTACGCCATCTACGAGCTATTCGCGATTAACGTTACTAATTATTCATTGTTTTAACTCGTTTAAAAGTTGCTGCACGTTCGGCCGATAGTCATCCATTTTCGAATACATCGCAGATTTTACCAGCTCGTTTTCAAATAGCGGTTTGATTATAATCCTAAACGATGGAATGTTCCTTTAACCGAAAGGATACCCGATACGGCGATGGAAACGTGATACAGCATACGAATCCGTCTTAACGTGTACAACATTCCTGCAAAAAACAGAATATTTAATGCGTATTAATAGCCAATCAGATGGTCAGTAGGGTTAATCGAACGATTACAAAAGGTAAAATCTCGGCGGTGGTTGTTAATTAATTCAAAAACGCCTGCTGAGTGCGTTGGCCCGAAGGGGTGTATCGCTGTAGGTCTTGAACCTTTGCGAGATTTGTTAATTATTGTATTAACAATGACGAACGAACTTTTGGTATGTCGCGAGTTCATTCCTGAAGGATGTTTCTTCAGAATATTAGTACAAGTTATGTTTTAGTTTACCAACGTGTCAGAACCTCAGAAGTGGAATGAGATCTACTAGATTTTCATCGAATTTATTTTAAAAATTCAAATGACCAAAAAAATACTAATTAGTAATTATGGTTTTCTTGAATTTTTTCTAGTGTAGCTGATGCGAATAAATATACATGAATGTAGTTTCTCGATGACTAGAAATGATCACAGATCAAGATGATACTATGTTGCTGTAGTTGTTACAGCCACGGATGAACTAAACAAAAGTGATGCGATTGTTGTTGTTGGTTTTGTTATGACTTTATTATTGTAGGATTTATTGCAGTTAGCTTTGAACTTCGTGATTTTTGTTTGTTGAGTTTGCTATGATTTGTTGTTGTTGATTGTTATCAGTAGATTTGTTAGGAGACCAGTGATACAAGATACAATTATCACAAGAGCTTGAGAAGTAGCGATGATCTAATTGATCTATTCCTACCTCTTTAAATCAAATTTAAATAATCTCAAGAAGTTGTTGATAACATAACATACATTATGATGTATTTGTTATCATTGCTCAGTACCAGTTCTTCAGTTGGTTTGGTGAAATATCAATATGTACTACAATCATCGAAAGAAGTTGAGAAGTTGAGATGATTTAATTGATCTCTATTCTACTTCTTTAAATCAAATCTGAATAGCTTCAACAGGGTTACATAACATGAATATGCATTGCATTGTACTTATCATCATTGATCGTTATCAGCAGGTTTTTTAGAATATCAGTTCTACAATTATCGAAAGAAGTTAAGAAGTTGAGATGATTTAATTGATCCATATTCTACATCTTTAAATCAAATCTGAATAGTTTCATCAGGTTTACATAACATAAATATACACTGCGATGTATTTATCATCACTGCTCGTTATCAGTAGGTTTTTTAGAATATCATTAGCGGTATTTCAATCACCACGAAAACAAGCAGTTTAAACGATCTACATTCATTTCTTCAAATCTAATCTGAGTAATTTAAAAAACTTGAAACAAAAGTGTAAAACAAAAAACTATTATTATTCCTATTTGTTGACTTTTCGTAGAATTGCCTTTACCGTAATTTGATTACTTTTCCTATCAACTCCACGTAGTGAATTGAACCCACAAGTAGAATGAGTTGCATAACTAAACTTGAACATGTTCATTTTTCAACGCATTAAAAATGTTGTTTTTGATTAATTTTTAACAACTTTTGTGTCTAAAGATTTCTTCTGAAGTCATTTTTACTCCGCAAAAAAAAACACCAATACCTACGAAATGTTTTCCATTTCGGCAACAATTGTGAAATTATGGCGAAATCGAAGCAGATACAGAAAAATTATAAATACGAAAAATATTTCGTATTCAATTTCCAATAACTTTTCTTTTAAAAGTTTTTCGTAAGGATAATTCGTAAAGGAGATGAAAAAACGGCTGAGGTGAAAAAGACAATTTCCATTTTTATTTTTAATTCAACATCGGAGTGCGGCGTTGTCAAATTTACAAATACGATCGTTATCAGTACGTTTTGTTATCACTTTTCTTTAAATCGCCGAATGAAAACAATGTCTTGTTAAAACGCTTAAAATTTTAATTAATTTATTTTATTTGATGTTGTGAAAAAGAAAATATTGCGAAAGAATATTAAAAAAATACTGTACTAATCGTTTTACCTCTCATAAAACGTTGCGAAAAATTGTATCGAAATACAACGAAATGAATATCGTTTTCTTCCAAGTTTTTATACTACATGTAAAATCTACTACTAAAATAAAATCATTAACATAATCTGATCAACTACTATCTTCCTCGTGATTATAACTATATAATTATTACCTAAATAAGCTAAATAATGAAAAACTCAAAGATGAAAGTCATTCATTGTTTTTTTAAATTAAAACCGAAAGGAAAATTCAACGAAATGGAAATTTCCTCGTACCTGCTCTTTTTCACTTTTCACTCCCCTCGACGAAAATTAATCCACATGACACTTCGTTATCATTTAATTAACGTTTATATCCCTTTCACGAGTCCGAAATAAAATCGCAAGAAAAAAATACCGAGTAAATCTCCCCGATAACAATTTTAATTACTCGAGAAGTAAAGTGACCAACTTTCATTTCAATTCGAGCATCGAAACGTTTTAAAATGTCAACCGAGTGAACCAACTTGCACCCGAAACGCCTTAATAAAGAAATTACCCGATGAAAGATAAAAAAAAAGGCACGTAGTTGACGCGAAGTGACGAGATGATGAAAAAAAAATGGTGTTTGGAAATAGCGAGAGGAAGAAATAATAAAAACGAGATTTTCGAATACGAGATTCGTCCACTAAGAAAGCCAAGTATGCGGTTTCCTTTAAACTTCGTATAATTTTATTTACTCGCGTAAATTCGATTTAAAAAGTCAATTCCTTTAGCGGTTTCGCGATTTTATAATTTCGCAAAAAAGTCTTGTAGGTGTTACATGATGCAATTTAGATAAAAAAATTACCCTGTTTTCGTCCTGCTGCGTTTCGTTGAAAGGAAGAAAAAAACACGTGGGGGTGATAAACAGCGTCTTTTTTTAGAATTTCCTCGGAGATGTATTTTATAATGAAAGATATGTGTTCTGGATACGTAACCCATTTTACCTTTGTGATGGAAAAGCGCACCAAAAACATAAGGTTTCATTATTTCCCAGCGGACATCCGCGTATATGGCTTTATGCGGTTTTGTGTAATCTTTTAATTATTTAATCAATACGTCAATGAAGTGTAATTGGACAAAGGTCAATTTAAAAGCGATTAATCATTCCGAATCAATTATTTCATTTCATTATCACCCACGCTGTCGTTTGTGTTTGAAAAAAAATACCTACTACATATGTAATTATTTTAGAACAACTGCGAAATTTCATTTGTAGTGGTTTTCATGTGGTATATGTGGCTATTGCATTCGTTTCATTTCGCAAGTTTCATGTTTTCTGCGGAAAGTACTCCGAACTTTTGGAAATCTAAACTGAATGTAGAATTTCCGCTAGTTTATGAACGAGATAATATCTGCGGTTTGTTCCTTCATCAATATGATATACAATGTGTTGTACAAATGTTGTGTAATTCGAGATGTTTCGCATTAAGCTGATTAATTCGTTTTTAAACGCGTTGGATTTAGTTCTTTGCGAGTTTATTAAATAGTGAACGAAGAGGATTAAGAAAATTCGTATTCAAAATTTATGTAGGAATTTTATCAAAAACAAGAAATTAAAAAATTATTTGAACTGAATTTTTTTTTAGATTTTTTGTCCTATTTTAGCCCCTAAATGATGAAGAAAATTTTAAAGTTGATTTTCTTTTGTGAAAATGGGACAAAAACGCCATATCTACATGTTACAATTTGTAGTGAAAGTGATGAAAGCAGTAAAAAAATTCTGATTTCAGAAATGGGTTATGAAAGTAGTGAAAAAGAAGTTAACTTTGTCAAAAAGTATTGCAAGAATAACAAAAATCCGGAAACGCGAATATTTTTGAAAAAATTACACTTGTTTATTTTTTATGAACGGCTAGCAATTTTTTATGAATTGGCAACACTGTCTGAATATGTGACGTCATGTTTATATTTTTTAAAATAAGCAACGCGTTAATTTTTTTATTATTTTAATTTGATTTTTTTAAATACAAATGTCCTTTTAATTTAAAATTTTACCTCATGTAGGAGTAAAGCTGAGAGAGGTTTTTGAAAATTTGATAAAATGGTAATGAAAAAGTAGTGATTTTTCAAAAAAAAAAAAACATTAGATACCCTGGAAAAATCTGAAAAAATTTTATTTCATTCACTTTAAAAGTTTCATTTCGTTTTATGCGAAAATACCAAAATTGGGTAAATTAAGGGGATGGGGAAGTTGCAAAATGTTTGAAAAATTGAGTTAAAATATAGTGAAAAAGTTATGATCTTTCGAAAAATAAATCCATTAGATACCTTGTCATCCAAATGTTGGCTGATTTGACATGAAATGAGCCAATAGGCAAAATCAATTTTTTAAAAATCAAAAAATTAACCACGATAAAATTTTCCATTACTACTTCACGGCGACGTAAAATTGCAAAGCGATACAAATCTCATTATCTAATTCGACGTTAGATAATTTCCCACAATTTTTTATACCCTCTTTGGAAACAATCCGGAAAACATAAAAATTTCGTGCAATTTGTAGCGAAATTTTAAAATCATAACCCGACATAATAGTTTCCTTTCGCATCTGCGTCGAGCTAAATGCGTATAATAAAAAAAGCAATAAAATTTTATTTCTTTCAAGATGGTCATGTATTAAAATGGTGAAAAATCGCGAAGGCGTAGAGGTATATTTTAAAAATTCATCGCAAAATAAACCAAAAATACTTCGCTTAGATAATTATTCTTTTGAAAGTTCAACGATTCGTGTTATTCTTTCGCGACGAAAAATCCTTCGAAATTTCTTTGCACAAGTTTCAACGAACCACCTACGTTTTGAAGAGTTACCCTGTTGCGTAAACGATTAAAGGCCCATTTTGGAAATGGTTCTTTGTATGGTATGAAATCACCGAGGTATATAAAATTTCGGTTTGAATGAAATTTTAAATTTCTTATCGGAATCGGTGGCGTTGAAATTCGAAATGTAATTTATATTCAAATAAATCCGATAAGGTGATATTGTATATTACTCGGGTAATACGTGAATATCGAAAATTCCATTACCGACGTACGCGAAGTGTAAGTTTATGAGTTTATTTTTTTTTCTCGTTTTCAATTAGCCCGTGGCCCGAAGGAGCTGTTTCGAGATTAAAAGGAGGTGAGAAATTAAGAAGGTGATTGGAAATTACCAAAATATCCACATAACTCAAACGTATCGCTTTCTATGGCACGTGACTTATCACCTCGAAGGTATCTTCTATTATGGTAGTTTTGTCATTAATTTTTAATTTGACATTTAAGTACTTTATGTAGTACTTAAAAGCTGGCGTGAGAACGCGGATGTACTTTGATAGCGTGCTCGGTTCAGTCGCCTCGAGCCAAAACGCATTCGAGTATTTTGGTAGATGTATTTGAATTACAAATTGGATCTTGCGGTTGGCTTTACCCGTCTATGATTATAATAATTATTCCTTTTTTAAACGCGGTTAGGGTTTTGAAAATTGGCTGAAAATTTTTTCGGATTTTTTGATAATAACGTCGACGCGGAAATTATACGTCGTGTGAGCGAAATACTCCAAAATAAGATGTTAAAATTAGTAATAAGTTGCTAGATCGTAGATGCATCGCGATTTAATAACGTTGGGAAACTAGGAATGCATCGGACGATACGAGGTGAAAGGAAACAATAGCTAGGAGACATCTGAATCGCGTTCATGTGTGTTATTTTAAATAACTAATTTGTTGCATAAACGTATAGCAATAAAAACCACTTTTTGAAATACTTTTTGTGGGTGAACACGTGTATGTGTGTGTGTGGCGGAATATAACCCGTGTAATACATATGTAAGAGCTAATAATATAAACTCGAATTAACATAATTACTATGATAGGCCGACACATAGACATAACCGTTGTAATAATATACGACAGCTTGAATCAATTAGTACCTTTCGTTACTTCATTGAAAAAAAAGCAGCGTGGTTGCACTTCGCTTCAGGTGTCAGAAACTATGCACACGCTGCGGAAAAATTTCATCGACGTGGTTTCTTATATACCACTTGCAAAAAGACGATTTCGTATAATTACTAGAGGAATTCTCTCATGCCATATCTCACTTCGCAATACACCACGTGAACTTTTTTATTACGCGAATTCTACGGTAATAGAAAAGTTTCGTATGAGTTCGTCCTCATCGGTAGTTTGTACGTTTACGAGGATTACCGCGGATTCCGAGCATATTGCATGCGCCCAAGTTTTACCAACAGCTTGGTCAAAGAGGTTTTTTTTTGTTTACCACATGTGGACTGTAGTGGCTGGTTTATTGCATCGTCAGATTTCATAGGTTAAACTTTAAAGTTGGATGCATTTAAACAAGGAACTCGTAGCGTGGAGATTTACATCGTCGATTGTTTTCCTTAACACGACCTTTTTTATTGTTTTAAATTGTAAGTTTCGAGAAGTTTTATAAACGTAGGAATGCATAGACTAGATTTCTAGATGAAAAAAAAAAAAAGGCGAAAGAATTCTGTACCATAAAGAATCAGCTTGCAGCTTGCGTACAAGTACGCAATACGGTGTGACTTGACGTCACGTGTCACTCGTAACCATGGCACGTCACCATAACAATGACTTGTCATCATATCATACCACTTGACATGCTACCATGACGTGATTACATATCACTCATGAGCATGACACGTTGACATGACACTTTTTAGTGACCATTTTCGTGTTAGTTTCTGCGCCGTAGGCGAGATATAAAAACGTCAATAACAATAAGGTGTCATTCGTGATATGTTACGATAACGTGTAAAAATCAATATTATTACTCGTGACCATGAGAAGTTACCATGGCAACCGCGTGACGCTTTTTCGTGACGTTCTTCGAGTTAGTGTGCCATAGCCAAGAGTCAGTCATGACGATGAGACGTTACCGTGGCAATCGCGTGACGCTTTTTTGTAACTTTTTTCGTAACAATTTCCGTGTTTGTGTGCCATAGCTAAGACATAAAAGTTTCAAAATGATCACCTGACTTGTTATCACATGTCATCACCATGTCTATTATCATGACATGCGGTTAAATATGTAATCATGACAACACAATGGCATATCAACATAATACGTCGTTATTCAAGTCACCATGACCTATCATCATTAATGTCATCCTACATATCACCATAACATTAGCTTATGTTACTGATGACAATAACGCATGACCATGCCAGTGACGCTCATTGTAGCATGTCATTAAATATCACGTGTCCATCTTAACATGTTACGATGACAACAATTTGTCATCGTATGCATCACTCATGATTATGATTTGGCAAAATGACAGTGAAGTGTCATCTTTGACATGTTACGATGCAATGAAAATATCAAAATTGTCACTCATTAGCATGACAAGTTACCATGACAACGACTTGTTCCATTCATGATCATAAGACATTACCGTGGCAACTCCGTGACGTTTTTTGACATTTTCATGTTTTCGGCTATAGCACACAAAATCGAAAATCGTTTGAAAAAGCGTCATAAAATTGTCATGGACTCATGGTAACCGTTGTCATGGCGACGTGCTGTGCACAAAAGTGATGATTTCAATGTTTTTATGGCATGATAACATGTCATAGATGACAGGTCATTATTATGGTGATATATCATGATTATGAGTGATATATACGATGACACAAGCCGTTGTCATGGAAACGTGTCATGCTGAAGAGTGGTTCTTGATATTTTCGCCTTATCATAACATTATTCGTAGATGACACGTCATTGTTATGGTGACATATCATAAGCATAAGTGATATACTATACAATGACAAGTCATTATCGTGGTGACATGTAATGGTTATGATTGCCATGTGACATGCAATGACTTGTTATGATAACTTCATTGGAATGGTCAAGTGTCATGTTCGTGAGTGACATGTGATCATGTCTTGGTGATATGTCGGATGACATGTCATGTTGATATCACATGATCATGTTATGACATGTCATGCCGACCTAAACAATGACATTATTATGGTGATGTCGTGATGTTGTCATGGCAATGAAAACTTGTAACGCTTTTTCGTGACGATTTTCGAGTTCGTGTGTCGTAGCCAAGACGTGAAAATGTCAAAAATTTACATTCCAAGGGTCTGTTCCGTCACACATGGGCTTTCGGACCAATTTAATCAATAAAATAAGCATCTAATATCCGTTGAAATTCTTCAAACTTGCCGGAAAAAAATTACGACTCTAAATCACCCAAAATATACCGCAAAAGTATATCACTCGAATGAAAAAAACACCACTAAACCCATCACAACGAATAAAAAAAAATTAATAAATTTTCTCCATCGTTTAAAAAATTATAACACATCCCCCATCGCGGATGAAACTAACTCCATAAAAAAATTTTCAAATACTCGACAACACAAAGTTCCATGTAATACGTCGAAGTAACAGCGGCACAGGCGAATAATTCGTATAAACGAATTAATACAAGGGAATTTTTTTCCTCTTTGTGACAAGGAAACACGACGTATAAAAGTTAGGAAAGATCCATTAGCCGAATGAAATTGCTCGCGGAGCTATGTGAAAGGAATAAAAATCTGCGGCGAGTTGTCACTGTTCTTTTTAATACTTTGATTTGTTTTAGTATTGAAAACTTTTCACTTAGGCAGTACCACAATTTGTTTGGTATTAAACGCGAGCGCGTAATTAAATTAAAAAAGTTGGTTCTTTTTAAAAAGCTAAAGTAACAATTAAAACCGAAAGTGGAATTTAACCAAGCAATAGGTATTTATTTTTCGAGCCAAGAAGCCTTCGTTGCGACTGTAATGGACTTTCGAGACGACGTAATGGACGTTGAAGCCTTTGAAAAAAATTATGTAAAATTTTCTCTCGTAGTCTTTTTTCCCCAGCATACGATAATTATAACGCCTAATGTAGTCGAGGTTTTCATTCGTCTGAGGTGCTTTTGATTAATTAATTCGCCGCGATGGTGGTGTTCACCGTACTTGCGACTATTTCGCGAGTTTTTCAATTATTTACACCGAACGGATGCCGAATAAAGTGAATTAACTTAACATGGATAATTGAAGAGGCCATGGTTTGGTCTATATCTTTGAATGTTTTATTTATCCATTATGAAAATACCAAAATGTCGGTCGAAACCTTTACTTTAATTCAACCGCGTTGAGTTTTAGCTCACAACCCTCGTTGAAGTTTGGCTTATTGTGGGTGTGCTTTTGATGGACAATAGATTTCGCTCGAGAAGCACCGTCGAACTGATGCGCAAAGAATGCGTTTTTTCAATTTATTTAACGTTCGAGTTGATCGAACAACAAATGGTATTTGAGAATTTGAATAGTGCGAAATTACTTTTTATGATCACCTTAACAGAAGACACTTTTGATACTTTTATCACCAGATATTTCTAGATTAAAAAGAATTACGAATGTTTGAGATGACGTTAAATACACGAAAAAAAATTCCAAAGATTAAGATGATCCGCCAATTTACGATGAAAATCCCCCCTTTACGATATTTTTCATTTAAACAAGTTCGACTATGTTATTTCAGCATCGTCCTTCGAAGAAGTAAGCCAGTTAATGATAGAAACTTACACTTTGCAGATGGTCGAATTCCACTAGAGAAATAGGTTATTTATTCATCTCGCAGACATGATTGATGGTGTTAAATAAACGGCTTCCTTAAAAATACAAACGCCTGCAGATATTCGATAGTGACGATTTGACGAACATTGACATTTCAGTGGGTAGACCATTGTCCACGTCGTGTTTAACGAATGTGCTAGCTTGTCTCAATTTTCTACGTCATTGTATTTCATATATTTCTTGAATTTGACGAGTACGGAGAGCTCTAAGCGAATATATTATAATCACTAAAATTGCGGAAAATTTAATACAGAATCGATATAATATAAAAGTTGAGAAGAAATAACTTTTGTCTGAAAGTTTTTTTGGAAGTGCAATATTTCAAATGCAGCTGGGGGGTGGAACCTCTATGCGGTTGAGAACATCCGAAATGAAAAATAAGTGAACAACTTTTCTGTGATATAACTCGCTTGAGAGAAAAATCAATTCTGAACATTTTATATTTTTATTAAATTTTTGATATTTTTCATAGAAATACAAAAAAACGAGATATTTTCTCAAATTTGAAGAAGAAGGTTTGCCCCAAACTGAATTTTCATGATAACCAAAAGTTTAGAAGAAATTTCGAGGAACAATTTTCATGCAATAATTTTTTTGGTAAAATCAACAAGTGGGACGGTTCACACGTTTTTAACTTGAGGTTGGGAGATGGTTCCTCGGAAAAACAGGGGGAAGAGGAAATAATGTTTTGGTCATGAACGTTTCTCGATGGTATCTCTACCTACCCATTTTCAAGCTCAAATTTTGCATAAAATGTTTCTGGAAGGTTTTCAATTGGCAACGCAATTCAAAGTAGCGAAACCTGGTGGCATTGTGACAAAACACTTGAAAACGGGATACTTGAACTGTGATTATGGTTTTGGAATTTTTATTCTAGAACGGAAGAGTTTTAGAAAATATTTCTTTCCTCAGAATTTGAAGAAAATTTAATTTCCTATTTTTTTGTATGAAAACAATTACATTTTGACCATTTTCACGATTGTAAAGCTCATTTATTTTCACTGATTTTCAGTTTTTTTTTTAACATTTTGCAACATTGCATTAAAATTACTTCAAAATTAGGTCATAATATATCGTTGGAAAGATGAAAAAATTCTGCAAACTCGAGATTTATGAAACATTAAGAGTTTCTGACTTTATTTTGAAGTAATTTTAATGTTGTAAAGCATGTTGAAAAAATCTGAAAATCAGTAAAAAGAAACGAGTTTTACAACCGTAAAAATGGTCAAAACGTGATTGATTTCATATAAAAAAATAGGAAATTTAATTTTTTCGAAATTATAAAAATGAGAAAAAATTTCTAAAACCCTTACATTTTCAAGTAAAATTTCAAAAACTACAATTTCCTCATAGATTACAGTTCGAGTTTCCCGTTTTCAACGTTTCGTTGCAGCGCGCTCTATGTATCGTTTGGTTGCCAATTCAAAAAAACTTTCGATATATTCTTGAATTTTTTCAAAATTCAGGCTATTTTTTGATTTCTTTTTCTTTTCAAAAATCAATAAATTGATAACTATCGTTTCTTTGTTATTTCTTCGTCAACTTCCAAGGTAACGTAAATTTTCGAAAATTTAATTCCGTACTTTTCCATTCACTCAAGGATGTTTTAAGATTACCATAATAAAATTCAAGCAACATAACGAAGAATTCATCGGAACAAAAAAAACGAACGAATAAATAAAACGATAATTAAGTCAAAACGAAGCCATGTTTTTGGCCAAATTTCGTCGAAATAGTATTTATTTTATGAATGGTATAATTGGTATTTTTGTTGCGAAATGTAAGAATTTAATGAACGAATTGCATAACGAAATTATTCAGCGAAATACATTTAGTAAATATCCATTCAAAAAAGTAATTAATGCTGAGCTCGTAACTTGACATTTAGCGAGGGTGAAATTTTAGTGTCAACATCAACTTCCAAAATACTCTATTGACGGTTTATATATTTCGATATTTAATGAAGTGGCGTAAAGAAGAATGATAAATTTTAATTTAGTTTATTTGGGTTTCCTTGACAAATATTTTCACTTCATTGATGACTGTAAAATCTTTTTTTTATTAGTTTTTTTTTACGCTGTTTAACAACGTAAATAAGTTAATTGTCATTTTTATCGAAAATTTATTTTTCTTGGTAAGTAACCACCATAAAGTATATATTTCTGGAAGGAAGGGGGTGGGGGATATTTTGATTATCCTCCCTCTCGAGCAATTTTCAATGATAAGAGCAAATTTTATGTGAGAAATGTTCCATAAATGATGAAAAATTGCACATATTTGTGACAGATTCACTCAGGCAATTTTTCATTACCTCCCCTCTTCTCCCCTCCTCTGAAAATCTTATCACTGGCGCTTTCGTCGTGAACAAATTTGTCAAAAATCTCGCTTCGAAAAAAACCTGCTAAAAACCATTAATAAAAATCATCCGTTGAAACAAACAAAAAAAAAAGTGAAAAAAATGAATAATCTTCTCCATCAACCATCAACAGGCTTTTAGTCAAAAGTAATGACGTGTGCTATGGATATTACGCGTTGACACGAGAACTCCGCGATATTTCAAGATGTATATTTTTAGCTTAGTCGGCGAATTCCGCGTCATCAATTAAATAGCCTATATGGATTTAGTGTGGAGTATTTTCATAGGATTTGTGTGAGCTGTAACATACATAGAAATCCAGAGTTTCGTAGCCGACAAAGTGATCGGTGACAGTCGGTGTGTTTGAAAGAATGTACCGTACTTTGACACGTGTGTGAAATGTACAAGCGTAAACAAAAACAAAAACGATTTAATTTAATCATTGGACTTGGCGGTGTTCGTTGTATACGCGACGTTAAATATTCACACTGGAAATGGAAAAATATTCGAGTGTGGGAATGTTTAGTATGTACACGTAAATCTATAAATCTTTTACCGATATTTATTTTGGCAAAAAAAAACCAAACGGGATTGTATTTTTTTAGCGTAAAAATTCGTATAGCTCGGACATTAGAACGGAATCCGTTAGGATTTACTTGTTGATTAACTGGACAGGTTGAGGGTATTTTTTGTCGGAGATAGCTCCGTGTACACACGAGTATCCCGTGGAAAATGGTGTAAAAGATGCGGATAATGTACGACGAATACGTTATAACGACGGAGGTGAGGTAATATTTATATAGAACCGTTTTCTGATTAGTATTTCGGGCGTTAAATTTCATTTCCGGTGGCCCTTTTGTTAATTTAATATTCGTAATGAAGACATAGAGTGTTTTGTGAATTTTCATCGCAAAAGATATGACATTTAGTCGGACTAATTAACGCTGTTAGGCGAAAACGAGCGAGGACTAGCGATAACGCGAGAAGATGATACGGTGTCGAAACTTTCGCCTTGGATGGTATAAAAGAAGCTATTCCAGAGATGGAACGTATAAGCGTGAAGTTTAAACGTGGATTTTCAAAAGGTAAATAATTCTTTGATCAAATTAACAAAGTTCGTCGGAATAAATTTGATCGCATTAAATAATTTAAGCTGTTGATAATCGAAATTTCGGTACTACGGTGATTTGAAATTTATGTTGTACTTTTTACGTAAATGATAGTTTGGTATGAAAATTACTTTTTAAAATTCCCTCGAAGCGGTGTTTAGTCAAAGAGGTATTCGTGTCGAAAGTTAAAAGGGATGTTTTTTATAGCGAAAAACATTTCTTAGAGTTTTAACGCTAAGTAGCTAACATTCTTTAAGCGACCTCGTCTTTTATTCCGAGCTTTATTCGAGTACTCGAGATATAAACGGATAGAATTTCCGAAATCTGTTACGTTCTCGAATTTTGTATCATAAATGTTAAATATTTTTTAGCGGATGTGTGCGCCGAGATTCCATTTTTTTCGAACAACGTTAGCTTGGAAACATATGCGATACTGATAAGAATAGATACCCCGGGGGCGGAAGGGGTAACGTCCTAAGTATAACACGAGTGATTTCACCTTGAAATAATGGATGATCGAGTGAGATAAAAGATGAAAATGCGTCGTATATTTTCATCCTCAAATATGATATTTTCTTATCCTTCGTTATGTCAATATAGCTTCAAGGTCAACTCGTCACATATCACTTGTCTCGCTCTTATCTTCTTTTGATTGTTATTATCAAGAAAAAAGATGTAATTTTTATCAACGTAACCTTGAAAAAAATATCCTTAAATTTCAAGACGTGCTAAGACATTAATTCGTCCACTTCCATCTCGCTTTCTCATCCTCGATTACCACAACCTTGTTAGGGCTTTTCTTCGGAGTACGTTTTGCGCAGCCTTCATACACGCAACGGATACTTCTAAACAAGTGAAAATAAATGATTTGTCGGACGAAAAAATAAAGCTCGCGTTTTCATTCTGTAATGAAATTCGCCGAGTATATTTTTTTATTATTTTATAATGCGTATACCATTAATAGAGAAGATGGTTAGATGCGGTTAGATGGCGGAATACGATGGAAGAATTTGACCATTTATTTTCTCGTTACGCGGATGGCTCGAATACAATGTAATCTGCGTGGCCGTTTCATGGGCGTAGGCTAGCTTCTTCGTAAAGCTAAATGAGAATCTCGAAGCGTCCGAAAGAGTGAAAAATGAAAAAACTCGATACGCGTTGCCGAAATCTGCGATTCACAGTAGTGGATTTACTTCGTTTACGTGTTGCGAAGTTAATTTTAAATTGGCGCGAGCCGAGTACGGTAAAATACATTTATTTTCGTATAACAAATTGACAGGTATCTAGGAAATAGAATAATTTTACGTGTTCGTCCGGCGATATAATTTAATAAAGTTGAATCGCTATTACGATTTCAGCGTCGTTGTACGTCGCACAATGCAAAGCAAATATTTTCCCTTTGGTATTTGCGATTTAGCTACGGTATGTTTTCGGGTAAACGACATTAATTAATAAGATGTTAACAAAGCATATTGACAATTGATCGTGGAACAATTAAATAGGTAGTTCTAAACTTGCACGGTTGACTGAAGTATGTTCGTGTTATAAATGACGATAAAATAGAGCTA
This sequence comes from Maconellicoccus hirsutus, assembly GCA_003261595.1. Classification (NCBI taxonomy): domain Eukaryota; kingdom Metazoa; phylum Arthropoda; class Insecta; order Hemiptera; family Pseudococcidae; genus Maconellicoccus; species Maconellicoccus hirsutus. The sequence continues at coordinate 107,314 of QBDW01005568.1, read as the reverse complement.
CTTGTGTCGTAGAAAAACATTCCATCTATGACATAGATAAGTGTAAGAAAAGTTTATGAAAAATTGCTTCGTATTTTCCCACAAGTCGAATTTTACACCGTTGTTGGAAAGTTCAGCTGACCTGGAAAGTTTTTATAATTTTATTGTCGGAGGAAATTTCCGTTGAAAAAAAAAAGACCAGTAATATTCGTACAGTCCGAGTTAACTTGTTAAAAGCGCGAATGAAGACGTTTGTGTAATATCGAAGAATATTTTCCATTTGCTTTGATTCTTCAAATTTTCAAATTATTTGATAGAAATTTGCAGTAGCGGTTTCATATGCGTTTTGTAGATCTTGAAGTTTAGTTGAACTTAGTAATCGATTGGTGGTGGCTTATCGATGTACTTGTATGTACTGTATGCGCTTACTTCACTACTTACTTCCTCAAAACGAAAACTGTACCAACCTCTAATCAGTTGTTGAAGAAGTAGCACTATTAAATGAACTAATATCCAGGTCTACAATTCAAGTTCAAAAATCTAACTAGAACTGAGGACTCTTCAATAGATCAATATGTGTTGTAGTGCTATCACTAGCTATCGTTATCAGTTGATCAATCTTCATTCTTCAATATCAGTGACAAAGATGATGAAAATGTTTTGATGTGAGATCTAATCTAAATCTGTAGACAATAACATAAATTTTGATGCTCGACAAGTGTTTCCATCTTCTTCGACTTGATTCGAAAATCTCGTCAGCTGACACTTATTGACTAGTCGTTGTCTGTGTAAATCGCACTGATGATCTGGCAAGCTTACAAGTAGAACATGACCAAATCTGTTCAAGTACCTTAGGTGTCTACAAGGTATTTACAAGTATAAAGCAGTGCATCTACCTAGTGATCATCAGCTTCTGTTTTTGTTCACAATTTATTTTCGTAAAAATAAATCAATGTACGTAACACTTCTTTCAAATTCATTAAAGTATCTACTATCTAAGAGGCTAAGAAGAAAATTCGAAAATCAAAAGATAATGAATCTCCATGTTTCTATGTTCTGTCAATTTTGAATCGAACACATCTGTTGATCTTGTTTGTTACAAACGTCTGACAGCTTATACACCTACCGACGTCTTTGCATCGACCATTGACTAAGATATCAATCATTATTCATCATCATGTTAGTTAATGACTACCTAAATATCAGTAGCGGTGGTTCATATTCATATCATAGTAATTATCGTTTCAACCATGCACCAACTTCAAATCCCATCGCTACAACGCCATAACTACTACCTACCGCAAAGCATCGTACAATACAAGATACAAGTACAACCCTACATTGTACTTACTGTACATATATTACGTTTGATGAGTAAGTGATAACAATAATAACAAGAAGTAACAACTCAACAACGCTTCACATTTGTATCAGTTTCATTCCACTCTTCAATTTTAGTATCCAACTTTACTGATTATCAGTTTCGTATGTTCGGTTTATCATTCAATTTCAACAGACTACCTACATAACAAAATACAAATATTTTATCTACATTTCCCAATCCCAAACCCTCATAAATTACATTCCAATTTGTCATTACAATGTTGCTAATTCCTCCAGCATCTGAGAAGCAATCAGCTACACGATCAGTCATCAACTCCTCTCCGCCTCCGTTCCATAATCTATTAACTACGAATTAATTACCCTCATAAATCGATTATTTAAATCGTTATTCACGGTTTGTTGACATTTAAACGAGCATTAATAAGGTTGAAAATTAATCATATATCGATTGATGAACATAAAGTAGAATTTTACTCGACACTGTAGCTTCTGCGGATTTACGGCGTTTGAAGCCTACAAGCTCGTAAAATTTTATTACCTTTCGTTACCCCGCGAGGCGTTTGTACCGTGATTTTAACGCGTTTAAACCTCCCTTGCTGTGTGTAATGACCCTGAAACGAGTTCGTAATTGCTAACCTTATATTATAATAATACGCGATTTTTTTCCAAGTACGTGAAATCCCGGGTAAATAATTGTTTTCGTTGTTGAAACTCCGGCGAAATGAGATTGTTCTTTTAGTGATAAGAAAACGTACATTGTTTTATGAACAAAGAAAGAAATGTCGCTGATGAATGCATCGAGGTATTGTTAAACTTCGAAATGAAATTAAATTCCTCGATGAAATATTTTCATTCGTCATAATTAAAAAGTACAATAAACTTTTTCCTCTTCGAAGGAACAAGTATAGATCAATCGTTTTCGAGATTATGTTCGAAGAATATAATAAAAAAAATAAAAAACGAAATTAATACCCATTACGACAGTGAGTTTTCTCGAACAGAAAAAATCTACTCTTCACTTTCCTCGTGTTCGTTTCTCGTATGGAAATATATTTCTTCAAATATGCACAGTTTACTGGGAAAAAACCACCGTTCAAGAAATTGAGCATTATTTTCGGCATAAATCATATTTATGCGAATTTTCGTTTCAGAATTCATGTACCGTTATCTCGATAACGCGAACCAAGATGTAATCTCAAATTCGATATCTTTCGAACGATTTCACTCTTAAGGTTGAATATTCGGAGTAATTTCAAGAGTAAAATATTCTCAAGTATTAGCGCTTTTTTTTCGAAATTTCCTCGCATAAAATTTTAATTAAACGGCGGTACAGAAAAATTGAAAGTATTGCGAATCCGAGCCTGTGGTTATATTTGCAAACAACATAACAAATTACCCAACGTGTCTCGATCATATCGAAAAATTATTATTTCCATGAAACGAGCACACGTCGGCATCTAGAGCAGCGTGATATTTTCGATAATTGAAAATTGGCAACACATCATTACCATCCAATTGGATGCCACATTTAACTGATATCTGATGCTAAATAAATCCTACTAGGTGCAAATTATAGTATACGACGTTCGCCAAACATACAGCTGAATTACGTCCGAGTGCAAAAAAAAAGCAGTCTACGCGGTAGGTATAATAAATATCTAACGAAATTATAATCTCTATAAATTATGACGAATTAATGTGTTCGCGAAGAAATTACAATTTTATGGATAGTCATTTTGAATAATAAAAACTAGTTTGTGTAACACGATTAGATTGTTTAAAAGTAATTATTGTGGTTACATATCGATCAACGATGGTGTTATTTGCCAAACCCAGAATGTCGGAGGAATTCGCAGCCGCGTAACTTTCCTTCGCTAATTGCTTTCGAAATTGAGATGTAAAATTTTCAACGTTTTCGCATCTTTTTTTTATATTCATCTGCGCATGCGCAACTTCTTGTGCACCCTATGAAAAACTTTCGTGAAATTCGCCGCATCAAAATGTCAATGGCTTGAGCGGTGGCTTTTCTAATATGATTAATCGTGTGTACAAATACTAAGATTATTCTTTTTTAATCTCGAGCAGTAGATTCTCCAAATAAAAGTTCGAGCTTTATAGCGATACAATTTTTTATCGAATTCGTCCAATGATATGGTAACGGTCAAGGCTATCGAAAGGGAGGTTTTCGAGTTTTATCAATTTCCAGAATTTTCGTGGTAATTCTTGACCTCATCGTATCGAAAGATAAGTCTGTTTTCGGTTTCAAGTCGAATGTTTCATTAAAAATGGAAGCTTTCACAAGCCACGATTTTTTTGTAAAATTGTTATTTTTTTATTGTACTCGATGAGCTAAATATTTTTATTTTTTTTAAATTTATTAGTGCATCGTCTTCCAAACTTTCTTATCAAGTGAAGTTTTCAAATAATATGGTTCAGTAAAAAAATTCTTTGTAATTTTCTTCGTTGATTAGTTTGGACAAAATCATAAAATTGAATGAATTTGTTTCACTAAAATTACATCAAGTTGAAATATTTTGGGAATATTACAAAAAATGAAATCGTTGATATAATTAGTTTTTCTTGTTAAATTGTATTTTTTTTTTAGTATTCTCATTCAATTTAGTATTAATTTACAAATACATATTGGATAGTTAGGTTCGATCGAATTCAATTAAATTTCTCATCGATATACGGTTGATTAATTCGAAATTACTTTTGAAAATTGATATTTTGCGAGTGGAAATTGTAATTTTTTGAAAAAAGATATTAAAATCGTTCAAATACCGAGAAGCATTTGAATTGAAATTGATCCGAGTATATTAAAATATTTTTATTTTCTTTGCGAAACAACAAATCGTCGAAAAACAACTTGGAAAACACGAACCCCATTTCAAATTACACCTTTGAGGTGTTTTGTTTTTGAAAAAGATTTATGAAAATATTTACCGCGGTTTTTCGTATAAAAGCGACAACGTTATAAAACGTTTAATTTATCGCCCGCAGGATTGCCACAATTTTAAAAATTCAAATGCTCGTGGAAAAAATATTCGATCGGTCGAACAACTAGAACCGAATTATAAGCTTCGAGTAAAAAGCTGTTGGTACTTTTATTATTTTTTTTTAATAAAAAAATCATATTTTCTCGTTGCGGGTCACACTGAAGTTGTAAAATTTTTCCATTCGTGAAATATACAAAAAAAAACGAATCGTTGTTTAAAAAAACTATTTTACGCGGAATTCTTCGTAGCATGGCGAGTTTCTCGTATTTTGTGTACGTAAAATAAGGAAAACTCGGTAGCGTTTTAGGTGCTTCGCCACGTATTCGTAAATCCGACGTTATTTTTTACTTTTATTAATTTCGATTTGTATTCGCTAATTAATGAGGACGTTTATTTGAACGTACAATTGTAAAATTAAATTTCATATCGGGTTAGCTCGCTATTGCCGTTTGATAATTCGCGCTACGCGATAAAAATTTGCACTTGAAAACATGTTGCTTTAACGCGAAAATGTTTGGAAAAAAAGCCATTAAATTTTAAAACTCGGTTTGGTGCGGTGTTTTGTTGGATGAAATTTAATGTCCTTTTAAAAAGTTAATTTACTTCGGCCGGTTGGCATTTGCGGTGCGTCTAAAAATAACGATCTTTTGATATAGTTGATGACGGCGAAAAAGTTGGTACCTTTATTGTATTCGATGATTTATAATGGCGTGTGTGCGATCTAAGTTTAGAAAATTTAATAATTAATGATAAAAGATTAAGCGTAGTTTTGAAAGTATACAACGTACGAGTATTTAGACTATTATGGATTTTTGTACGTCTGCGGTATCGGTCACGATGATAATTAACGGCCGTGTTGGAGGTTTAATTGGGGTCAGGGGAGATTAACGGTTTGACAAGATGTTAAGGTTTTTTGGCGAATATTACCAGTACCTTGATAATTATGCCAACTGTCAAAATGGCGCAAACGCCCGCTTGTCAGAATTACATTAGCGAGTTTGACGAATAGTAGGAAATGTTTGATCTGTCATGTGAAACCATAATTATTAAATAGCCGTGTTCGTTTTCGTGTAAATTGCTCAAGGTATTGTGATACATAGTCTGTAATTATACGGACGTGTGTTCATGCGGATTCTTTGTATGTGTTGGAGTTGCAACAAATCGGTTCAATTTCCCGGAACGTAACGAAAAAGGAAATGCCGAACGAGTAAGCAAATAAGACTGGAGTACAAGAAGAAAATATTGTCAGCTATTGCGACTTCTAATTAAAGTAGGAACGATAATGTGCGTATATGTTACTTCATTACATTTCCATTTCGTTGAATTGATAACAGACAGCCAATCAAGTTACAGTAAAAAAAAAGCAAGTGGCGCTAACGTGCGGAATTTTTCCTAACTATCTCGCACAACCTTAGAATCAATCAGATGAAAGTAAAGATCCCTGAAAAAGGTTACCGGAAGTACACAAGAAGATCTCTAAGTTGCTGAAAAATCATCAAACCACTGAAATTTTGCTGCTAGATCACTGGAAGTTTAGAAGTAAATCATCAGAAGACTCACGAATAAATATTGTGAAAAGATAGTCAGAAAATACTTGAAAGATCAATGAAGAATTACTGTAAATTTATTAGTAGTTCATCAGAAGATCCCATGAATGAAGATTTTAAAAAGGTGGCTAATAGAAATTACATAAAAAATCACTGAAGAATCACTGTAAGTTTATCAGTAGTTCATCCGAAGATCCCATGAATGGAGAATGTATAAAGATGACCAGAAAATACATGAAAAATCACTGAAGAATCACTGTTAGTTTATCAGTAGTTTATCAGAAGATCTCATGAACAGAGATCGTGAAAAGATGGTAAGTGAATATGCCATAGATGAAGGTTGTAAGGCGATGACTGAAAGATGCATGAAAATGATGAAAAATCACTAGAAGATTCGACAAACCTAGTTGTATACAAGCGAAAGAAATGCAGAAATCAGGCCAGGTTGCCAAATGTTGCTTTCTGTTGTAATTTGAAAACAATTTCTAATTCAGCAAGCTAGTTTTACATTTGGCAACACTGTACTGTTTTTCTTAAAATTTTAAAAATCTGATTAAGTACATAACATGACATTTAGGTCTTTGTGAAAAATTGCAAAATACATCGACTAATTAATATTTAAAAACTTTAAAAATAAAATTACCGAAGCAAATGAATATAAAGAAGTTGAATTTTGAATGATTCATGGTTTTAAAATATTTCTTCACTTTTTATTTTGTCATGTTTCATGTTTTCAAATTACTAAAAAGAAAAACTACCTCATTATTGAACAACGGCAAAAATTTGCGGTATATTTTCAAAAAGTCTACGAACAAACATCGTCTGATAAGTTTGACTTGCGATTTGTAAACTTTTTGCATGATCTTTAAGTAAAGAACATATTTTTAGCGGTAACTTGTTTCACGCTATAACGAGCTTTTCAAACTAAAACGTCAATGTAACGAAAATTGAAGCCGTTTGATAAATTTTTTCCATCTTTGTTTTTTTTCCAAGCCGAAAACTTTAAAACGACGGATTTTAAAGCAACCATTATAATTGGTCCTTCAACAGGTTGGTACCCGACTACCCGTGTGAAATTTCCACAATCTTTTCAAATACGCTGAACTGTAATTTGCCGTTGGGTTAATAATTTTAATAAACAAATGGAAATAACTCAGTCCAGCGTTTGGTACGTCTCTAACAAGCTCTTTATTTTGGTTAAATTTAAATGGAAAGTATATGTTAATGGTACGTAAATTCACTTTCGAGTGTTTTTCATGCAACAAAATTCTCCAACTTGGAAATACGCTACTCGCAAAAGATGATGAATCGTTTTGCATAATTCTTAACACAGGCGCAATCCGGCTCTAGAGTAATTAAGTTCGTCGCGTCAGCTTTTTCGTGTACTTTTACAAACCTACGATGAGCTTGTTTAAACTTATCGTGTAAATTGAGAAGTGAATATGTCAACAGCGTTTTAAAGCTTTTTTGTTGTTTCATGTCGCAGTCTGTTTTCGCAAATGACGAGCTTTTCAAGAACAGATCTAATTAGAAAAAGGAAGACGTTTTATGGTACTTTTTAAAGGAAATGCTATGATGGGCGAATCACTTTTTTTTTAGCGAAAAGCTTATTAGAGTAGGTGAGATGACGTAATTCTAACTCGAGGGTTTTACCAGGAAAAATAACGAACTTGTCAAACATTCGGAATTAAATTGGTGGAAATGATTTTTTCAGCACGAAATTCGTATATAGTTTTTGTTCGACTTCGAAACTTGTATTGGGAAAGGTTTGAGACAGTTACCAGCAAAACGATCAATGTTGAATGAAATTGTTTTCTTCACCACAAAACCGGAAATGAATGGAATAAAAAAATTCGCGAAAATTTCATTCTAAGCTGTAAATTCTCCAATAAGGAAAAGATCAAAGTGGTATTTACTATTTACCTATATTTTTTGGAAACGTAAGGGAAAGTGCCCCAAGCATAAAAAATCACGTTATTTTTAGAAAATTTCTCCGGGGATTATTCAAATAACTAAATTGATGAAATGAATGAAAAACTTTATAACAAGGACGTGTTCGTGATTTCGAAACAATATCAAAAGATTATATAGGAACACTTTGGACAAGAATTTTCTTATTTTCATTCCCGTTCACGTATATTTTGAAATAACCATAACAATTTCTAATTATTAAACGATCCTTGAAGGGGAAAAAAAGTTGCAAGAAACTGTATCGTAAAAACTCTCATTTTTGAGAAAAATTAAGTAACAATTTCGAAAAAGAATTTAGCGAATGATCATTTTATGACGGCTATTTTGTGAAAGTTGATGTTAACCAAGCATGTAGCGTTACCGATATCTTCCGAAGTATCGAGTTTGTCCATAAATCGAGTCGAAAAAAATATGACATTTTATTTCGTCGGTTAACGATTTAGGTTTCGATATAACCGAAAAACTATATACCGAGATTCGGTGCAGGAAAAGGCACGTGGCTGTCTGTTATTCAACTCAAGCCAAGATTTTCTTCGTTTTTCTTACAAAAGCGGAAAAATATTTCAATTAAGAGATGTTTGTATTTGACACGACTCGAGGAAAAACTACACGCGACGGTGGCGCTTTTAATTTAATGAATATTTGAAATGTGACTGAGAAGTGGAGACACTGAAAAAGATGCGAAATTCTGGGGAAATTTTTAAATCGCTAATTTGAGAGGTTGTGCACCGAACACGTGTAAGATTGAAAGTACATCGAGATATTCTCGATTTTTTTGAAAATATTTCTACGAGTAAAAATAATCATTGTTGGTTGAACACGCGACGATTCCAGTTACCTTGGGCGATAAGTCATCGAAGCCTGAACATGGAAAATTATTTTCAATTAAATAAAGTAAATCAGTACGAGAAATATTTCAAATATTGGATTTTTCAAGCCTCGATGCTCAACTTACTATAAAAGTCATCTCAGATGTACCATTTAATAAAATTTAAGGTCACGAAATTCAACCAGTAGCGCCACCGTCGTGTAATAGCTCGAGAATTAATTTCCCTTATCAAAAGTAACGAAAAATCGTGCTAGCGCCATAATCCGACGTATGGAGCGTGTCTTCGAGACTCCCACGTGGCACGATGGCACGTGAGAATGAAAATTTCACGCGGTAGAGAAACCACGAACGAGGGAACGAGGCGCGATGAAATTAAAGAAGAATGATAGCGTGTACGAATGCAACTTGCACTTATTTCCAACACGTCTTAATAAATTAACTTTATAGCGACAGTCGCTCGTAATAAAGCCACTAATCAGTTTTCAAAAGAATGTACACATTTCGCCTTATTTCTCTCGACAGTCTAATTAAACGCGCGTAAATAACGTGGTAGTATGTGGCCATAAAAAATTTATTATCTTAGACGACAAACCTCGTGCACGTATGTTTTGATGAATTATCGAACGGACATTTTGAATCGATCCCTTCGATAATATCGCATATGCCCACGAGTTATATTTTAAACAATCGTTTAATTATTACTTGTGAATATTCGTCAATAATAATTAATTAAGTATTTAGCTGTTGGTGGTAAGATTGAACAAAAAATCCGAAAATTATATTGCAATGTTGGTAAGATTATGACAGGCGCTAGATACGATAGACCTTTGCCTAAGGGTTGCTACTGAAAATCAAAACTAGTTGCAATCCGATCGTGGAAACGTAGAAGCAACGCTGCAATTTAGCAAGGCGAACTGGTAGGATCACCTGATTTAACAATAAGATAATATCAGCTTTGCTCTGAATCATTACTTTTCCTACGTGATCTTGTTGGAAAGAGTATTTTATTGTAGTTGAAGTACAATTTGCATGATTAAAGTATTCAACACGTTTTCAGAAAAATAAACTTTCTATAGTGATGACCTATCGATAGAAATGGCGGAATTATTCGCCATTTTAGAAGATTCGTCAGACGAGCCTCCCCCCAACGACGGATGATCACCGACAGGAGAGAAATCTCTGAGATTTGTTCAACATATCTGACAGCTGGCATAAGCCCGCCGAACTGGTGAGAAAGGTCGCTGCGAACCAGAAGTGCCGAGGAAGAGGTACTATGTGGAAACCTCCCTGATGTAATTTTCAGGCCTGGTTTTTATGGTTTTGTTATCACTTAAGTTCTACGTGGAAACCTCCCTGATATAATTCTCTAGGCCTGGTTTGTTTAATCAGTGACGTGAAATAGATTATGAAACTTTCATTCAAGACGCTGATTCAGCTTGAAATTAGAAATGGGTTATCAAAAACATGGGAAATGCTAGCATAAGCATTGTTGCTTTTCTGCGAGTTCCTCATTGTGTTTAATTTAGACCACGAGGCTTAACTTGGGTAAATAAAGATTTTTTAAATGTAAACTACAACTTTTTACTTTCACAGGAAAGAAAATCAAAAACGAATGAGCTGAAAAGTTCTCTTCGAGAAATTCCACTAATAAATTAACTCAGTTTTACCATAATAATCGCAAATTCAATCGGGTCAGTATTTCTATACCTAAGTCACTATAATGAGATATAAGCTAGGTACACAGATATACTTTCATTTTAATTTCAAAATCCCTTATTTAAGCGATGAAAAATTACTTTCCAAAATTAAATTAGGAAGTTGCGGTTATACACAAACACGAAGAACGTACGTTTAACGTTTTCATATTATATGAACATTCAATAAACCCAATATCTTCTCGGATACAATAATACGAACCCTTTCAAAAATATTTTCCAATTAGTCGACTACAACGAGCCTTATTTTATCAGATTTATTGAGCATGCGAAGTTTAAACAAAGGTGTACTTTTCGTTAAATCATTTAACATCCGCGTAATTAAATTCGAGAAGATAAAATAATCTCAAATGGACATAAGCAACTCGAAAAACAGCGCGATTCGATACTTCAAAAAATGTAAATCATCAAGGCTCGTCAGATTAGTGAACCTAGACAATGACGACGAAATGGGTGTTTTGAAAACTACGTTTATTTAATTCACTGAAAAGTTCGTATTTTTTTAGCATTTGAAATTAGTTTATTGAACTCGGAGACATTCGCAGGTAAAAAAAACATCGGAGAGAAAAGCTCGGCTATAATTGCCGTTCCCAAAAGGCCGTAAATTTTCGAAAGATATTTAATTATTTAAATATCGAATTTCTTTGTCTGAAGAAACAAATTATTCGCTGTATTTCTTTCGTCGTTTGAAATAAAAATTTAATTTACAGTCGAACGAATCTCAAGTCTCTCTGTATTTTTTACTTTAAAGAACTCCTACGAATTGCGAAAATTTGACATATTCGACGGTTTAGATATCTGTTCGAATCCTTTTGTCACGTACAGGTCATCAACTCGAGTTTATAAAGGTCTTTATTTACTTACTTATCGAAGAAAATTTCAAATTGATGCAAAGGCTTGGGAAATCTGCGAACAGAAAAATATTGAAATTAGCCATGGATTAAATTTAATACGGCATCATGTTCTAATTTTAATATCGGTTGTGAAATTCTCAAGGGCACTTTGAAGGGTTTCATTAAAGTACCAAGTGGTATTTCGGTAAATGTCTAGACTTCATTAGGCAGCTCAGCACTGTGAAGTTGATACAAGAGCAGTAAATTCGATGACTCATCAAAAAGAACGCTTCCAAATGCGAAATATCTAAGAAATTTTTAACGACGAATTTTCTCTTATAAATGGTAATTACCTACGAAAAAAAGGCGTGAATTTTTCATAAGAAAAATTCGAAGCGTTGAAACATCACGGCTAAATTTATCAAAGTTTTTCCAACTTGTTTGCAAAAAACTTTAAAGTAGTTGTTTTTCGATGTCGTACTAAATATTACAAAAATTTTCCAAAAAAAAAACGAATTTTTAGAATAACTTTGAAAGCTTTAATTGAAACTTGATTAGGCTGTCGCGTCGTTAAAAGTGAAATTTGAATTTTTAGACTTTTTCAAGGTCAATTTTAGACGAAATTCCACGTGAAAATTGTTACACGAAAACGTATTGAAGATTTTTTTAACGCTAGAATTCGTTTGGTTACGATTTTTCATCGTCTTTGTGAAATTTTTTATCAAAGGGTTGAATTAATGGAAATGCAATGGTTGTATCCTTTTGATTGGATTTTCAGCAGCGGGAAAATCCGAGGGAAACGTTAAGTTGGTTTTTTGAAGTCAGAAAAAAGAACAAAACACTACACAAGCTAGATTTCATGCGCAACAGGGTATTTCTTATGAGGTAAAAGGGGGCTTTTCATGAAATGGGGTGAACCATAAGGGAAAATAACGAATATGAGGGTTAAAAGGAATCGAAAGAGAAACATTATCATTTATATTTTTTTCATATCACATCTCAGTTTCGAGTTATTCGAAGAAATCTTATTTTCAGTGATCTTGACCCATAAATACCCCTCATTAGAATAAATTTTGAGGATCAGGTGTTGACCTCAGATGAAAAATGTTGAAATAAAAATTGCAGGTAATGGAGAGTAGCATATTTTTGGTGATGAAATTTTTTCAAGTATCTTCTCAAGTTTTTGAGATATCACGAAAAACTTCTTTTTATTTTCATGAGAAAAAAAACTTCAGTGATATCGATTGAGCATTTCAAGAAAGTAGTAAGAAGACGCTTTTTGGCCCTTTTTCATAAATATCACGATGCTAGCCAATTTTGCATTTATTTCTAATTTTTTAACATTTTTCATGTCTTAACTATGACACACAAAATCGGAAATCGTCACAAAGCGTCACGAAAAAACGTCACGTGGTTGTCATGGCGACGTGTCATGCTCATGAGTGATGATCTTGATACTTTTATATCATGATAACATATCATAGATGGCAGACCTTTGTTATAGTGACACATCATGATCATGAGTAATATACCCGTGCTATATGTTGACAAGTCATTATCATGGTGACGTGTTATGGTTATGAATGACTTGTTATGATGAACGTCATTGTAATGGTCAAGTGTCATGGTCATGAGTGACATGATCATTTCTTGGTAATATCTCATGATCACGTTATGATGACAGGTCATGTTGACCTGAATAATGATGTCATGATGTTTTCATGGTAATTTGTTATAGGCATGGTGATGATGTGTCATGACATTTTTTCAAGTCAGTCATTGTCATGGTGACGTGTCATTATCAGGAGTGACACGTGATCATGTCATGGTAGCATGCCAATTGACACGATATGATGACAAGTCGTCGTTATGGTGACGTGTGTCATGGTTACGAGTATCATGTGACGTCAAATGATGTCTTCTGGTGAACATCATCGTCGCGAAGTGACATGAAAATGTCACGCTGTGTTGCGGACTTGTACGCAAACTGATTCTTTATGGAACAGAATGAATACATTATTTTTGAACTACACCAAGATCACTCATTTCATATTTTACTCATTCACGTATCTTCTCAATAAATTATACAAATATAAGCAAATCTATAGATTGCAGCTTTTATGAACAATAACCATTATTTCTGCAAATAATGAGCAAAGAACCTCTAAAAACTTCAGCTCACTAAATAACATTGCAAATTCTCATAAATACTCAAATACCACCACTCGATGACAAATAAGCAATAAATACGGTAGTAAAAACCCAACTTCAAAGAGAGTTCATAAAATTGTAAAAATTCCATTTATGATTGGTCGAAACTTCGAAAGTTGTGTGTCTTCAACAAAGAAAACGTCTCCACTAAACGGAAACCAACTCGATAATTCGGACGCAAAAAAGGCAAATTACGAGGATAAAACTCTCGATAGAGAGATTTATATCAACGTTGAAAGTTACAACTGTTGATTTGGATGACAGTAAAACAATAGTTGGCATGAAAGAAAAAGACCAATAAGCCTTCCTTTTTGTATTCTTTTTCATACATAAAACGAACATCAGCTATGCAGTTATTCAAAGTTCACGTCTTGAGGATTGTAGCTTTTCAGAGTGATTTATGACGGTTTCTTAATATCTTAGTAGTATAGGTCTATTCCCTTTTTTTTTTGGCAATAGCGCGGAGCTTTTTAAATTGGAAAGCGCGATTATTTATTCGAGATAGCCCGATATGAAAATACCACGCTGGAGAAACGTAACTGTTGATTATTTTGAGATACCTACACAATTTATTTGGCGTAATTCTTTTTTTAAACGAAAATGTCAACGGTTCTAATTTAAATTTATTAAACGGAATATTCTTTTAAATGTAATATATTCGAGTGCTTTTCTCCGAAGTTTTGAAAACAGATTTCGGTTTTAATTAAAAAATATCCAAGGTTAGAAATTAAATCGGTTATTTTTGAAAAAAACTTCCATTTACATGGTACTATCACGTTGTGGCAGAATTTTTTGTATGCTAAGAACCCCTAGCGTGATTTGGATTAGTGTTTTAAGCTCCTTTGACGTAATAAACCTCACGTTCATGAGGGAGTAGGTTTGCAAATTTTCCAAAAGTTATACCCAACATGGTAGAAAGGGGTTTGGAACAATTGTGAAGTGGTGTTCCATCAAATACACGTGTAGTATTTCATCTATTTTGTGGGTGCGTTTTTTTTTAATATTTATGTGATGCTCTTTGCGGAGTTATCTGCTGGAATTGCGTTGACGTGTTATTTCGGAGGCTCTTTGACTTCATGAGGACTTGATGTGCTTGGTTCAAGTAGTGGGCTTGCGGAGGAGGAATCACTTACGTTCTCCAGTAGGTGGGGACCTGCTGCCACATGTGTACAGGGTATTATGTAACCTGTATGGGGCTCGCTATTGCTCCAGTTCCGGGTATCCAGATAAGTACTATCCAGGTTTTCGGATATTTGCCCAGGGGCTCTTTTCCACCTTTGATGACCCTACGCACGTCTTTCTTGCTCAGCATGCTCTTTCCTGAGCATGATGCATCTGTTGGTATAAATCTTAGGTTTTGCTCGCTTTTCATATTCTCCTGTGGAACTACGAATTTCGAGAAAAAAATCATCCTAGATCATTGACGTTGTCTCGAATTCAAATACAATTCAGCATCACTCGATAATTGAAACCACTAATGAAACTACCTCCTTACGTCAAATCTTGTTATCGAAACGCCAAGTGAAAGACGAATAGAAAAAGGCCAACATACATGAAATACTAAAACGCCAATACCCCGAAGACTATTTCTTTTCAAGCGGTACACGATTTCACGTTGATATTCGACATCGGGCCTTTTCGCTTTTTAATCAACATAAACCAAGTGCGTGTATTCTTGCGCTCTTTAATTTAAATATTTGCTGTTCCTCATTAGGGAATTTCATCAAAGCGTTATGCTTGAATACATCGACATGTTCCACATACGTGACTATACCGCTCCAGCTTCGTTGCGTGAGATGTCTGCACATCGTACTTTTCCAAAATTAACTTGAATAATTTTTACATCGCGGTGAACTTCGTCAAGTATTTTCATATTAACACGAAGAAAGTTACGAAATCGACATCTTTTACGAAACGATTCATCTGCAAAAACCTTGATTACTTTGGTTTCGTTTGGGAAATACGCACGAGAATTTTATAATTCAATGATAACTTTTCATTGTAGTCCTTCGTCATTTTAGAGGTATTCCAGAAAAAGTACTTAAGGGTTGGTTTTAGATGCAAAAAAAATTTCAATGTTTTTATCTTCAAATGGATGAGAAAAATTATCATTTTATTGCAACCTTAAAGAACGCTATTTTGCTCGATAACTGGCACGTTTTTCTAACTGATTTCTTTAACAACGAATCGGTTATGATTACGAAGAAATTATTTGAATTTTTGTTTTGAAATATTGAGACGACTTTAGTTTTATGTTTTTCTCCTTGTAGCTGACTTTATATGGCCATATCAGTTTTGAAACTGACAATAATAACATCGAAATAAGCGGATAAATATTAAATTACGTTTTGCCACTTGAAAGAGAAATTTTTTAAGATGAAAAACTTCAGATGAAATAAGTTGAATGATGACATTTCGTTTAACCCAATAGGCATTAACAAGTTATATCAAATTTTATTATTCAAGTTTTCAAGATAAAAAAATTTGTTGAAAAAAATTGAACTAAAGCGCCTTTCATTTTGAAATAAAGAAGGTTTCATCTTTCACGATAAAATTTTTTTTCATCTTCGCTTTAGTAGGCTTTGAATGAGACCCTTGAGAAGGTATTGGAAAATCCTATTCTAAGTCCTACGTATTCTCTTTTGATTGAAAGCTCCGTTTTATTTAAATAGAAACCTAGAAAATTCAATGAGACGTGAAAAAAAAATAAACAATTTTAATTACGTAGATACTCGATTTCTAAATACTTTCGAATGGATAATAATTCGTTCGTGGAATACCTACACGTGTTAAATGGTGTCTAAATTTTAATTCGGCCGTTGCGATTTTTCAATCTTGATATTTCGATTTTAATTTTTCAATCTCGGTGTTTTGATTTTGATTTTATATTTCGATGTATTGCTTTTGATATTTCAATTTTGTTGTTTTAATTTCGATGTTTCGATTTCAATATTTCAGTTCTGATATTTCGATGTTTTGATTTTGATATTTTTATCTTGACACTTCATTTTCGATGTCTTGATTCGATATTTCAATCTCGATATCTTGTTTTTCATGTTTCAATTTTAATACCTTCAATCTCGATATTTTGATTTCAATATCCAATGTTTCAAGTATGATATTTCGATGTTTTGATTTCAATATTTCGATTTCGATTTTTCAATCTCGATGTTTTGGTTTTGATACTTCTATTTCGATGTTTTGATTTCGATAATTCAGTTTCGATGTTTCGATTTCAATATTTCAGTTCTGATATTTCCATATTTTGATTTCAATATTTCAGTTTTGATATTTCGATGTTTTGATTTTAATGTTTTGATTTTGATACTTAGATCTTTGGCACTTTAATTTCGATTATGATATTTCGATTTTTTTTTATTTTGATATTTCGATCTTGACACTTCAATTTCAATGTCCTGATTCGATACTTCAATCTCGATATTTTGTTTTTGATGTTTCAATTTTGATACGTCAATTTCGATGTATCGATTTTGATATTTCGATGTTTCGATTTGGATATCTTGTTTTTGATGTTTCGATATTTTTATTTGAATGTTTTAGTTTTTGTGACTCGAATATATGCTCGATTTCAAAATTTTTTATCATTCGATTATGGCATTTGATATTTTGATTTTGATATCCCGAATTTGTTTTCGATATTTCAGTTTTAATTTCGATATTCGATTGAAATGTGTTATTCGCAACATTTTTAAATTTCAGAAAATAATCTTGCAAGCATCTAATTTTTTAAATCTCTGTCTGTCATTTACGATTGCACCCTGAGGTACCTCGAAAGCATCCAATCCATTTAGCAGATAAAGCAAAAATTGCTCGTACAAATTTAAAACATTTTTAAAAGGAATTTTTGAACGTGCCAGAGAGCTCACGATCGTTAAAATTTATACATGTGATAATGCAGCCAGGTCCACCATGTATAAGGGCAATAACGAAACACTCATATTTAACGAGCGATGTTGCTCGTTTTTATGAATGAGCGAACGTAAGAAGAAACAACCCGAGTGAGAAAATTTCCGCGCTGCGCGTTTTTCGCCTTTTTAAACGCGACGAATTATAACGTCGCATATTTCGCGTAATAAAAGAGTGTTTTAATAAAACCTCGCTCATTAAGTTTGAACAATGTTTTAATCGAAAAGTAATTGAATAAAATGTAAAAATTACGTTGATGGTCGTTTGTCGTTGAAAATCTAGACACGTGTTAAATTTTTTCGCGTCGACGTTTACGAGCTTGTAATTTACCATTAATAGTTAATAACACGAATTTCTTGTAAAAGTGCCAAAACAATGAGTGTACTCTTGAAAATAAAATATTTTTTACGCCTTTTCCCTTCCTTTTCGTACGATAAACGCGAATATTTTTTTTCCAACCCGATTCATCGTCGTGTATATGTAAACAGTATAAGGAGATGGTGGATTTTTACCGCGAGTAACATTTGGTGGCGAATTAATTGTTTGGGTCGTGAGACGTAAACGTTGTCAATGGGCCAATTTCGAAACGACGTAGCCGGAAATTCGGGGTTGGTCGGCGAGATTTTTCATTAAAATACAGCATATTAAAACCATTAAATGAATGATTCGTTCAAAGGATCGTTGCGTGTAGCTTTTCAAGCGAAAAGGGTTCGCTGCTCGAGTTAATTTCGTGTCAAATGAATTATACGCTATTTGTCGCAGGAAAAAAAACGTGATTTTTTCAATTTAAATCGCTGGTACGCGCGGTGTTGAAAAAAGCGCGAAGAACTGGTGTTTTTAACATCCTGTGTAATTATGATAATTTTTTATATCTCTTGGCCATTGGCATAGTTTCATGGTAATCATTCGTTTACATTTTATTTAATTGTACTTCGATATTCACGCTATTACGGTGGATTTTTGTGTTCAAGAAATACCAATACTTGCATCTAAGTTGCAACTCGGTACGTTGGTTTTTTTCATGGAATTGTTAGAACATGCTGCAAATTCGATTCGAACGTAATTTAATTAAATTCCTAGAGTTGCACCGGCGAAAGACTCGAAAAACGATTTGTTATTAAAATTAGATACTTAAGTCAATTGAAACTTTTTACAAGCGATATACTGAACACATTGTTTGATACTTTCTAGTAAAAGTTTTGTCTTTGTGATCGCGATACGATGTCAATTTGAATATATTTTTATACTTTTAAACTATCTGACGATTTAAGTGAAGTTTAAATTAGAGTTATGGAAATTGCAAATTATCCCGTTAGAAAATTCAAACAACGTGTATGTGACAATATCTCAGATTTTCGATTGTTTAAATACGACATTCTGTTTTTACGATTTCTTTGAATTTTCTTAATAAAATATACTTCAAAGATATGTTGAAGGTTTACTTTGATAAGAGATCGTTTGGGATTTTTTCTCCTGAAATCGAAACACGAGTTAGATGTTCAAAATTAGTAGAGTGTGATTAATATTACTTTACAGCGATGAAGTAATTATTTGCCTTGCGTTTCAGTTTTTAATCTTATAATAAATTTACCTATAATGATATTTCATCTTGTAGAAAAAAGTTGCGTTGAAAAAAGAGCCGAAATGAAGTAATAATGTGATCCGTTTATAGATAGCGCTGTTACGTTTCGTTTCTCCCTCCGCCTCTCACCATATTCTACTTTCGTTAGATGGTGTCATAGTAACGCGTAATTACCCGAGGCAACGGAACAAAGTAATATACGTGATTGTATTTTGTCAAAAAAGTTCATCAGTAATAAACTAGCTCTAAGTTGGTTCATTAAACTTCAAATAGATAGCGATAATTTTGTTTTACACAGATTTTAATAATAGCGTTAGCAATCTATATTTTAGCAATCTATGTATAGATTGATCTATGTTCGAATTTTGGTGGCGCTACCTACAGGATGTTAGTAGTACTACATTGCTTATCAATTATTTGTGTGATTTCAGATTTACACTTCGGACGATTGAATTCCAATATGAGAAAATAGCCAATCTAAACATGCAAATTTACAAGCAGGTAATTATTTTCACATTTTTCAATTTTTTTTCTCTTTGAAAACGTGAAACTCGCATTAAAGCCTTAAACGCGCAGTTTCCTTAACAAATTTGTAGTTTGAAAAAGTACTGAAGGGATATAGGTGATGAAAACTTATCCACTGAAAAAGTTCCATCAACTATTATTAATTTAAGGAAATTAAAATCTTTCGAAGGAAATGAATACTTGTCAAGTCTACGAAATACTACCTTTTGAAACCACACTCATTAAGGTATATAGCACAACGTTAAAAAGATTTAAAAAGAGGTAAACTGGCAGGCAAAATAAATCAGCAATTATCCGAGGTGTTAACCTTTTCGTAGGAAAAAGAAATGATTCGGGTAATTTCCACGTTGGGATTTGGTGTACTAATGAACTCCTTGTGCTAACAAACTTATACAATGATTCGTGGTAAATTTTCCGCGTCATTCATAACCCAACCAACTTTTTTGCTCGTTTTCTGCTCCGCAAATTCTATTCGCACGAAAAATATTACAACGAATTCATCGCAAATATGTCGAGGTTCGCGTTAGGTGAAAAAATTATGAATTCGTGGCAAGATATTCGCGAAAAAATTCAGACCTCCGCGAAAACGTCGCCGTTAATTAATTTAAAATTCGTTCGAAATTTCAGTTGGCGTCGAGAGCGAAATCTGTGCATGGATGATTCTGTTCGGAGCGAATATGTCTTAATCGCGGAGAAACGCATTAGATGTAGGTTCATTAACACATATTCATGCACGTCCGACGGAATCGCTATTAATTCGTCAACGATAAAATGAAAACGGTGCGAATTTTTTTCAACTCGGAGGTGTCGGTTGTAGGCGTGTTTTCGATAGACGCGTGCGGCGATGAAACACATGCGAGGAATTTACATAAGCATAAATAATTGCAAAGTTGCGCGCAAATATTCGATGAAGTTTTGGCAAAAACGCAGAAAAGGTGTCATTTAGTTTTGCGTTACTTTTTTTTTACACTGAATAGACATCGAAATTATTCGGTTTCAAAGAAATTTTCTCAAATGATAGGAATTTTATCGCAAATTCGTCAAGATAGAAATACTTTTCCAAGAGCTGTGAACCAGAAAGGAATTTTTGACAGTTGTGTTTTTTGCGGTGTAAACCGCTGAAAGCAAAATTTTCAGTGCTTATAGCAGAAATCATCTGCTGGGGTAGCAAACATCCCTTAGTGTAAATTTGTTAAGTGTTGAAATTATCTCAGCGACGAGTACCCTTTTGGTGTAAAGGATTGAGAGGAAACTCGTTAAAAAGCCTGAACATATCGAACTAAACCATAAATTTCCAAGTCGAAAGTTTTAAATTTAATGAACTACGTACACTTGACCGCAAACTATTGAGAAAAAAGTTCAGCGGTGTTTCTTTTTGCGAAACATCAGAAATAATCTCGAGTTGGGTGGTAACTTGAAGCTATTTCGTTTCATCTTTCAAGACGTCAACAAAACCAAATTACTTCTTAATCTGTTCCTTTCCTCGTCGGTTAAATCAACACAGATATGAAAATTCCTTTGAAAAAGTATAGCGGTGAATTAAAGAAGGGGTGCAAAGTTCGATATATTTTACACGAAGTCGAAAAGATATACTAAATCGTTTATTAGACTTGTCAACTCAAAGAACCAAGATTTTAAACTCACGCAGAGGAAAAACGAAGCGAGAAATTTTTGCGCTATTTCGGAGTTTAAAAAAGATTTCAAAGCGGATAACGAACAATTGCGTCGCGGCCGATGGTTTCTCTCGTTACATCTTTTGACCTTTTAAAACGCTCCGAAATGTGCTATCGTTTCGAAATCGGTATTTTACCCTTGATACGAAATTCTAAAAAGGTCATTACCGAATTCGTATATGTAGATTTTATGTGTGTGCAGTGGTGTGAAAAAAGACTCCAGCGTGGTGGAGTTTTATAAAAATGTACATGTGTGATTCTTTGTTCTTACGGGTGATTTTATAGTTTTTGTATGCTGCTTGAAATCCGAAAATGTGGAAAATTTTATAAAAGATTTTACAAATGGAAATGGTGAGAAGTTTTTGATTAAGAATACAGAAATTCAGTTGTGAAAAAATTAAGTGGTGAAATATTCAAATCGCAGAATGTTACCGTAGAAGCGGGTAACAGAATTATGTCATTATTCAATTTCATTCATTGTTTCGGTTGTAAAATAATTAGAAAATGTAAACGAAATCAAAGGTGACAGTGACTTGGGTATTGGGGTAATGATAATTAATGTCTTCTAAGGTTTTGTCTTACAACCTGTGAAACACGAAGCTTTATCTTGAGATAATTAAATTTTTACGTTATCATTAGCTATCAACAATATAGAATGAAATCTTGAAAAATTGAAAAATTCTTAAATTATATCTTTTTGCAATATAAATGAATATATCGATGTCATCACACCATCGTTAATTATCTTCTATCAAATTCAACACCTTATCAGCTATTATCAGTAGTTAGTCACATGTGACAATTCTAATGGTACACTAGCGCTCAAGCGGTTGCAACTTCAAACTTTACCTCCATTCCAAAATTTGAAAATAAGAACTTATAAATTCATTCTTCTTCAAATTAAAGTTCCTGTTTAGTTAATTGTTTTTTTTTTCATCCATAAATGGTAACCATTAAATACGAGATCTCATTTTACATCGATTAACTAATTATACAGAATTCATAATATTCCCTCTCAAGTCGTAGTTACCGTCGAAGAATACGCTACGAAATATTTTTGATTAATCTGCGTACTTCATCACTTCGTTTAAATAAACATCGACTTTACCTCTGAGCTACATACAAAATACGTGTTTAAACTCTTCAATGGTGACACCTCTATCAATCTTATCCTCAGATGGTCTACTTCTTGGAAAAATTCTTACAAAATATCATTTACCAAGACATAACATTGGATGTTGAGTACTGATTGATATTTTTTGTAATCTCGAAGGAAACCGTTGTTTACATTTTAACACAGTAATTACATATTAACATCGAACAACTAGTACATGGTGGTTCCCGACATTCTCAACTTTACGCGACGAGTTTTTTTAAAGAATCAAGAAAAATTTCGATGTATAACCTGATTCGTTGTGGATGTGAAATTTCACAAGTACCTCGTATCTGATGAAGTACCAACGAGTGTAGTATTTTGCCGTTCATTCGATTTATTTAACTTATTACAAGTTCGCATTATGCCGGCATAACTTTTCCGAAGTATAAACTCCGTAGTGACATAAGTGTCTGTATGATGAAATATATAAACTTACTAACTTCGTGGAGTACTTGAAAACTACATCGTCGTTTTGAAATATGTGCGATATTCTAGGTTTTACGAGAATAAAACTTGCTTCTAGGTACAAATATTATCAGTTATCACCCTACTCGTTTGAACTTTTATATCATTTAATGACGATTAAAATACATGCGAGATTTATGTTATTTGTCAACTTACCTTCGACGCTGAGTTTTTGACTCGTGCGTTAATATTAATCTTAAATTTTAAAAATGAAATACTTCATACATCAGTTCAATTACATCATATTTCTTATCAGTGGAACTATCATCGTACTTCTATATAACTCTCGGAAGATGACGCTAGCTTCTACTTGTCAAACAGAATTTTGGAACTAATTCGATAACAAATTGGAAACTGGAAGTGGCAGAAACTGGAGGTGGAAAGAGATACTGGAAATAGGGAAATTCTGGAACATTGTAAAACGTATCGAAGAAAACGAAGAACTACAACATTGATGATAGTCGCGTTCTGCAAGCTGTAAATTCTAAAGCTCACTCGATCTGTCGATTATCAAAGATGGAATTGATTTTTGAGAAAATCGCAAAATCATTCGTTTCGTCATTGTGTACTCGTATTTAAACGGTTATTTATCGCATTTACGTAGCTAACGTGGTCAGCGAGATCATTAATCACGTTCATTGAACGCATTATCAGCCGAATCATCGGTTAAGAGAAGAAAAAAGCTACGAAAGAAAAAGCGTTACGCCGAAATGAATTTCCCTTTTTGTTGGAAAACGTGTTTTTTAGCGAAAAATTTCCTTTCTTTGAAAATACGCTGCGGTTAAGTGTCTTCTAAAGAGTTGAAGTTTTACCATTCAAGTGTGCGGTTTAATATGCAGATTATTTGGTAGCTGAATTTCGTTTATAAAAGGTTTTAGTATTTTTTTTACGTTTCGTTTGCACGTGACGATTTTTTCTCGTCGGCGTAATTTTTAGTTTGGCGTTTGTAAATCGTTTAGAGAATTCGAAGAAATAGAAAAATTCTTATCAAAAGATTAAATATTTCGAAAAACGAGATTTTGTTCGTAACCGATGGAGCATTGTGAGACAAACATGTCTGCGTTAATTTAAGCAAGCTCGAACATTGAACTTAATTTCATTAACGAAGCGACAGGTTCAACTAATTTCTACAGCGAATGCGAATTAGGAAGAAAAAAATTTAATCTACCGAGTACGAAATTCTATAAAGATTTTTTAAAGTTTCCCTCCAGTTTTTATTTCACGAGTCTTTTTTTTACGTTCGAATAAAGAATATTTCGTGAAAACTTTTCATTTCGCGGTTTTTACGAGTTTGTTCGTTTTCTTCGCAATCGATCAGTTTTCTACGGCGATTTCAATTACGAGATTAATTCTCAAATACAATGGTTTATTTGTAAATGAAAAAAAAAGAATGATTTTTACAAAATGGTACATAACGATGGAACTCCGTAATACCGATCAAATTGGTCTTTTACGAATTAAACGAAATAACACGATTAGGCTGGTTTATCGTAGTAAGCGCATTTGTACGTTTACGATATTTGTTTTTTTCGAATTTTTGCCGCTCATGCTCTCTGCACGGAGATGTTATCAACACTAAAACTAATCTCATTTGCGCTTCGCAAGTTAGAGTATTTCGTCATTTCACCCTTGGGCTCGATTTGTAGGGCAGATATTGGTTTCAGGGGGAAGAACTCGGTGAACGTCTGCTAATGTATTTTTGACTCTGATTCTATGAACCGTATTATGCCGAAGGATACGCTGATTTTGAAAACCGGAAATGCATCTAGTCTATTTTTTCCCACCTTTTCGATGGTTCGAAGGTATTTAATGATTGGAATTAATGCAGGTAATCTCGCATACTAAAATAAACAAGTTCTAAGCCTTTTTTTGCAACACCACAGTAAAATTTTCGGCTACGACATCGGGTTTTAATTTAAATTACCGAGTAATTTCCAAACTACATAATAGCAGGTTAATAGAGATACAAAAGGCGGGCTCCATCGGAACAGGAAATCTTCGTGTCGCGAAAAATTAAACAAATATTAGTTCGGAGCTTAGGGCGTGCGAAATATTCGCGTAGCTTGTAATAAAATATTCATTTTTGCCGACCTGCTTCTCCTCCTAATGTTTTAATATACTCGTAGACGGTTTATTATACGTTTAACAAGCTGAATAAATATGTATTTTCGCGAAATTTCAGTTTCGTCGGGGAAATTATTTTTTATAAACGTGGAGAAATTTAACGATATAAATACGTGATTTATTCGATACGCTGACGAGTAGGACAATAAGGGATGATTTGAACGGTATCAAGGTGGAATTCTCAAATGGTTCGGTATTCATGAAATATGATTGCCTCGGTGATGTTTCTTCTTTGATAAAGGCCCACGAAATACTCCATTTTGGAAATTCAATTATTTAGTTTTTCAACTCGAAGAAATCTTAATGTACATTTAATAGCAGCTTCGGTATGAACAGAATAGAAGGATTTTCGTTGTGAAAGAAAGATTTTTTTTTGTTTTTTTTTCCTCGAAAGGAAAAAATAGCCGGAGAAATTTTCGTTGTAGACTTATACGTGATATTTGCGCTTCGACGGATGTGAAGTTTACATGATTTTTCGACATTTATTTTCTCAACGTAATCTGAGAATTATTCGTATGAAAAATAAAACCCATTAAGAATCTATCTCTTCGCTCTGATTCAATTAATCTAGTGATTTTTCTTCGATGAAAATAACTAAAAAAGCAAAACTCAATGAGGAAAATTTACTGATAACAAGAAACTTATGGAATTTGAAAAATGACCGTAAAACTTTCACGAAAAAAAAACCTCGCGAAGAGGAATTTTCTTCGTACGTGGGTTTGAAATTTACGTAAGAATTTTCGATTTCATCGTTAATGTTTTCATTAATCACAAACCTCGTTAAATTTTATCGAAAAAATTTAAAAATTTGAATAAAATTAAAATTACAACGATGTTTTGATTTGATCCGTGTAACTTTAAAACAATTCAGACTTCTTCGAATTTCAAAACTATTTATTTTTACTTTTTATTCAACTTTCTTTCATTTTTTTTGAAACAAAGTAAATGTGTACTTGAAATTTAACTTTTCAATAGTTGAATAAGTGAAACCCTTAGGTGAAAATAATTCATACTTGAGAAGAGATCATCTTTATGAACCCGTCGTTGGCTTCGTTCAAATGAAAATAAATTGACGCTCATTTTCAAAAGAAAGAGATTGGTAACTTGACGAAGTAACATTAAACATTTTAAAAAATTCTTAACGAATATTCCTAGCTCGAATTAATTCAAAAAATTAACTTTAATGGTTGAAGATCATTTATAATTTTTTACACCAATACCACCTCCTCTTTGTCAAATTTAATACCATTTCGGCAACCCTGTAATCAAGCTGAATTTCGCAGTTGAAGAAAATGAATTATACAACGAACTAATCATTTGCCAGAAGTCGGCTCGATCCCAAGAGGTGAACGAAATTGAAAATTCCAGTAATATTAAAGTGCTTCAGAAACGTATTCCTTTTAGTATATATTTTTGTCAACTTTCATGTATTCTTATAATGCGTAGTAGCGTATGCAATTTTCTTGTTTTCCTTAAAATAAAATGTCGCTTTTCGCAATATATTCTCTATTTCATTACTTTTGTTCATTACGAGCTCTAACTACCTTTCGTATAAATTGGAGAATATCTTGTGAAAACGTCAACTACATTGTTATCACTGTTGATACCAAAAACTGTATTCACGGTGAAGTGCATATCAGATTTTTAATCTTAATAATGGATTTATGGTGATGATTTCTTCACCGATCTTAATATCTACGTAAGGAAAGCATCAGGAGTAATACCATTTACTCGTTTCGCTCAAGAATCTTTTTATGATTCCATTGCGTTACTTTTCATTACATACTCATTATATTTTCTCAAAGTAAAATGTACAAAAACAGGTTTGCCATTTTCAACAAATCGAAAAGAACAATCCATTCTAAATTATCTGATCGCTTACCTGTAACAAATTTTTAAATCGTAAAACGTGCCTGGTAAATAAATTCGCATTTGATAACAAAATAGGTATTATAGAAAACCGGTTCAGCGATTTGTTACAGTATTACAAAGATAACAAATTACGTACAATCCAAGAACTTCGGAAAAATGCACTATTTATCGAGTTATAAGGTGATTCTTAAATACGAAGAATTTTTTTCGAAACAAAAAATTACCTAGATATTGATATGAGAACATGCACGATTTTTTATCTTATCGTATCAATAGCTCGAGCTCGAGATAACAATTAATGGAGGAGAAATTACTTTAAAAATTCGCCGAAAATTAATAATTATATTCACGACGATGTGACTTCTCAAAGTGTTGAAATATAAAGCATCTCGAGATGGGTGAAAAATTCATCTCATCTTGTAATCTGTTAGTATCACAGATAATTACTTTTTAGTTTAAAATTAAAGATGAAAACATCCGAACGAAATGTAGAGCGATATTACTGAAAATGTATCAATTCCAACAAGCTGAAATTATCATAATTATACGCTTAGGATTTTCGAAATAAATTCTAATCCTAAAATTCAACTTGAAATTAAGAAAAAATTACCTGTTCAAGACATTCTAAAAATAAATTTTTATAACGTGTAATTTATTCAGAAAAAAAATCACTAAATCATTTTTCTAACGAGTGAAAAGAAAAAAAATCTAGAGAGAAATATGGCACGAAAATAAAAGGGTAAAAAAGAACACGTCGTGAATCGCGTAAAAAAAATTAAAAAAAAAATTAAAATAAATAATACGTCGACATTTTCATTTTAAAATAGTGAATTTTCGTCACCAAATTTTCATATAACGTAAACATTTTCGCGATATTTTTCGAACTATTAAGGGGCATATTGGCAACGTTCGCGATACTTTTTCGGATGCTGGTAGAATCACGACTGAGATGAAACCGTCACAGACGTTTTACTATAGTTTACCGATGTTAACGCCTTTTACTTAGATTCTGAGTGTTATAAAATCCCATCCACCCTTCGATATTATACGGAAATTGCGGTGTTTTTATTCGGTGTTTTTTTCCTTCAACGTGTTCTCGTGTAGGTTTAGTTTTGATCTTGAATGTTTTCGTTTATCAAGTTGGTAATGTCTATATGGAAGAATATTCGCGACAGGTGCGCGAGCAGGTTAATTGGTCTCGCGAGATCGTTACGTGTTATTGAAATTTTCACGTCGTATAGACGCGTAATTTTTTTACGTGTTCAATTTTAAACAAGAACGCGGGTTTGTACCTAGCGAGTAATTGGTGTTGCGAGATTAGAAAATTTTTTCAATGTAATTTTATTTCGAAAGGTAGAGAATCGTGTCTTATTCGATGAAACATTTCTACGAATAGGAATTTTTACGTGAAATTTAATTTTTAAATTATTACCTGCCGTGAAGTGAAATGTGCCTAATTAGATTTTTCCCGAACGGAGATTTTTTTGATGACGTGACTCAATTTTACTTACTTTAGTCGCCTCGAATGCAAACTCTTTCACTTCATCAGTAATTTTGTCATCAAGTTTTAATCTTCATCAAAAAGTTTTTGTTTTTTTTATCAAATTATATTAATTGAAATTTCTGCGAAAAAGTTTCGTGTTAAAAAATAGGCACAAAACGATAATCAATTTTGGCTTAAATTTGAAAAATATTTTAATATTTAATTGTTTTTTTTTTTTGTTTAGAAATGCGCAACGAAAGTGATTTTTAGAAACTTATTTATTACAGTTGCAACTTTTCCAATACTAATGGCACGTTATCAAACGGAGTGTGTGGCATTATCATTCATTACAAAAGGAAGTGTTTTTTTTTTATCAAGCAAGTAGTAAAACGTCATCAATAAAATATACAAAATTGAAACGAAAGTTGTAAAATAATTGCATAAATTGATTGAATTTGTTGCTTAGAATTTTACAAGGAGTTTATTTTATTCATTCTAGGAGAACTTGTCTTCAACAACGTTATGCCATGACCACTTCATTGGATAGAAACGACAATAAATATGTTTGTGACCGCAGTACCTCCTCCAACCACTATTAGGATCATCATCATTGTCTTGTAAATTTTCAGGAAGTATTTTATAGTTCAAATCATTACTAGTCTATCAGTAATGCACCATTTCTGAACTGAATACAAATAAGATACAAAATAGATAAGCTTTCATCCACTAAGTAATGATCCAAGAACCTATGAAGTGTTTTATGAATCAAGTTATCACTGGTCTTTCAACACTTCGCCATCGTTGCATGAAATAAGATACACAATGGATATTTATTTTTTTTAATAAAGGTAAAAAGTGACTTCAAAGTCAGAATTTCAGTTCAGCGTCGTCATCTTAATTAATCAATGTTACAGTAAACTGCTAACACAAGTGAAACTGCTACTTGAGTGATAACTAATGTGTTTCATTTCGTTGATCAGAATCAGAATTTAAAAATGAAAACAAAAGTGACAAAATGGCGACTTCGTTATCACAACCATAACATTCTTATCTATCGTTATCATCAATAGCAGAACAGCATCGAAATGATAAATGGACTCGAAATTGTGATCAGTTGATAGTATCAAAACATATTCGCTATCTTTATCTAGACCGTATTTGAACCTTGTGTTAATGGTTGAGTAAGTATGCTAATGAATTCATAATACAAAAAATCAGCATTACTTTCAGTCATGTAAGAACTTTCAAACTCCAAAGAAATCAAGACCAATGATTTTTCAAAAGTAAAAGAATAAATGATTTAATTTTAAGTCGAACTTTGTTAATTTAGTGCTCGATAAATTTCATAGTTTTTGGTTTAAATTAGCTTCGAGTCATTTTCGTGCTCGGTTAAAGGAAAATTCCATTAAGAAACCAAACCTTAGTGGTAGAATTCGTGTAATGGTCATCTACGTTGGTCGCGTATCCTTTGAGAAATATTATGAATAACCTCTTGTCCGGCACTTTCAAAGATGAAGTGAAATGAATATAACACCGGTGTTTTTGTTTATCAAGTGTTTGGAGTTCGCTATTCGTCAAATTAATTCAACTTGAACTCTGCCATGAAGTCTGTTTTATCCGAGAAAGAACGACAAGAACTCCCATCTCGAAAAGTAGCTGCGTAAATAATATTCTCAGTACATTGTATCCGTACAGTCGTACACATAAAATATTCGAATTGCAAACAAAAAGAGGTAAGGGAATTTGTTGCCAAATTAGCTGAAAAATTTCGCGTAGCAAAGGGCGGTGCGTAGGTCGTTAGAATAAAGTATCAATCACGAATATAGGGCAACGCGTAATAAAACAAATTCAAATCTTGGTTAATATTTTTGTCGAATTTTATGTAAAAATTTCTATTTTGTTAGGCCGTTCGCCAGAAATTTAGCCAAATTGTCTTCTTAATGTATTTATTTATTTTTTCAGAAGTAATTAAACGACCATTGAGTTGGAGTTAATTGCCTCGATGATTCAGTTATTCGACGAGAGTTGGATTCGAGTATTCGATGCGTCGAAAATTTCGTGTTTGCGATTCTTCGCTACGAAAAATTCTCCGGAATATGGTTTATTTTAAAATTTAATATAACACCGATGACGTTCATATCGAGTATAATTTATTTACCTGTGCATCATTGCTTATTACATTCGAAGAATGTTTATTGTACGATGAGCCTTAGAATAAAACAAATATTTTCCGAAGCTTATTGCTGTTCGTACAAAAGATACGAAATATTATAAGCAGCTTCTCGAACGTAGGTATACCGCAAGTTTATAAGGAAATGTTTGAAATATTTCACTCGTCTTACATAACTTCGGTGACAGCTTAGAATATGTCCAAGAATTCGCTTAAATCTTATTAATAGTTTGCCATAGATGTTTTCATTTTTAACAATAAACCAAAGACGTAGTTTTTTTTTTCGGCGTAAACATAAGGAAGAAAGTCGTATTTACAGAAAACATATTGAAAAAAGTCATCATTCAAAGTCCATCAATATAAATGTAAAAATTTCCCGTAAAATGCCAATTGGAAATCACAACTTTTGGCCGTATGCCAAATAAAGTGATATTTCGTTTGGGAAGTGCAGCTTTTCTTTAACTTTTATACGTTTCCTATGACTCGATAAAAAATCCACCATGTTTAAAGTTCGTTGTACTATGTCCGAGTTGGGTAACTTTGATGGCTTTTTTCCCTCTCGTATTGCGTTCGTATTGTGTAACAGTGTCAGTGGAACAATTTGTGTATCTCGTATTTCGTATTTTATTTCCGCGTGAGGGAGTGTAGATCGTATAAATGTCACGTGCTAGTATATTTAAAGAAGTCGAACGTATTAACGTAGATTATTTTTTTCGCTTCTTGAAAATCTCGATGTGTAAAGAGGTACAACGTGTGATGGCGAAGTTTGTGTACGAGTGGTTTCAGGGTATTGCAGAAAATTTGAGTTATTTTAAGTACCACCTACTACGCGAAAACACGTATTAAATGATCTGTGCTGTAAACATAACAGGATTGATGATATCCTCAAGCGAAACATTTTAGGAAACCGCAAAACACAAAATATCCAATCTACGCGAACTTAGCCTCTTTTTGGCGAAGATTGTTGTGATACTGATTATGAAAATTATACAATCAAATTTCCCTGCTGTTTGAAACATTTACCTGCTGTAATTTTTAGAATTTTGTATTTTTATTTTTTTTATTGTTGATAAGTACGTAACAAAATATACGAAAAATTAGAATCAACTAGTTCAGTTGTTGATATCAGGTGAAACTGATAAGAATTATTATAATAACAACAACAACAACAGTGGTGACAACTGTAATTGTTAGTTTTTTTTTTGTTTTTTTTTAGCTGAATGCTACTTTACTTCTTTCTGCTAAGCAAAGATTATAGATAAGCATACTTCTTTCCATCGATTACTATTGAATCAACTAGTTCAGTTGTTGTTGATATCAGATGAAACTGATAAGAATTATAACAAAAACAGCAACAACAACAGTGGTGACAACTGTAATTGTTAATTTTTTTTTTAGCTGAATGCTACTTTACTTCTTTCTGCTAAGACTACAGATAAGTGTACTTGCGTAATAAATTTTGTTCGAATAATTTCGTTCCAGTTGTAATTGGAAAATTAGAAATTTCAATATATGTACATATTCTCATCCTCATCTTCTCAAACTTCTTTCTTGATAACCTAGTTTTTCACTTTCATTACGAATCAAATTTCCTCAAGCTTTGAATTTTACATATTCGTATGCGATTAAAACTTTGCCAAGGATTTATCCTTAATTAAAACGAAGTTTGAAAATGCGTCATTCCTTTCATTAAAAGAGAAAATTTCTCAGGCAAAAAATACCGCTACTACGGCCAATAACCTTCAAAAAATAAAGCGTTGAAATCTTGCAAAAAAAATTTAAAGCAATGAACTCAGCTGCATGATCCTCGAAGTGTTAACGGTTTCAGCTACGAGGTATATCTCGCGAAAAAAAAAAGAATCATGCGAAGTGATCTTGACGAAAAACACCTCCCAAGGAGGAGTCAAACGGACAACACGAAGGCCACGCGAAAACATCGTAACTTCGCGAGTATTATCAGATAAGTACATAATACCAACATCTTTGTATATTTATTTGCAACCTCCATCGACGCGATGTGGAAGGCGGTGAGTTTTATCACCTTTATAAAGACGTCGATTAAAATCGAACATCTCGAACGCGCGTAATACTCGTAGAAAGTCGATAAAAATAAACGACGACGAAAAACTCTCCTGCTCATTAATAAACGTTGCGCCGTTCCTAATGAACGTGGAGAGGAAAATAGTACGATTTGTGTTAATAAAAAGAATTATTTTTACACGTGTTTTACATTTTTATTACTAGATCAAGAACCTGACGCGAGATACAAGAAATTAGTTATTAGTGGACGCGTAATTACTATCGCGATAAACAATAGAAAGATGCTCGAACTAGTTCAAAAGTATACCAAGATCATTCTGGACTTCGTGTGTTATTTCGGTACCGCCTTTTAACAATTTTGATTTATGATTTTTTAAAACATACTTACGCGTGAGATTTTCCGTCGTATTTTTCTAAAAGACATGTTTAATTGTTAATTTGACGGTAGGTGCTTGAAGTCTAATGAAGCGTGAGCACTTAGTCGTATATGGAATAATTGGAAGTTAAAGATTACATTTCAAATTCTTACCGCCGAAGTAGACGATTGGAATAGATAAATCACTAACGAAATCGAATGGGTTTTAAGTTGCCTATTTACAAGTTCGAAGGAAATAGCGACTATCGAAGTGTCAGCCAACAAGTTGAATTTTCCGGCGTCTCTTTCTTTAATACGAGGTATAATGGTTACGGATTTTAATTACTTTTTGGGCAATCGAACTTTCCGACCATTTCAATTAGACGTCGACAGCTGAGGGAGAAAAATGAAAATCGAGCGTTTAATCTATTTGAAAAGAAAAGCTTATTCGGTTGCGCGATTAATAACGTTTTACGAGCTGCATAAACCGATACCAATTTCAAATACCTCCGGAGATTTAGAATGTGAAATTCTCCTTGTAACCGTATTCTCTGCATTATGGTTTTACAATGTTAAGAAAAAGACACGAAATTCTTAAAGAGTGATGAAAAGGGACACATTCCATTATACATCGACTAGGGAATATTTTTCAAAAACATGTTCGTCGATTTGCCATTTCGGTTTATTTTACGTTGAAATTATGTAGCACATTCATTGCTGCACAATAAAAGCTATCTCGAGTTCAAAATATTGTAAAAAGGAAAAAATTTATTTAATTTTCCATACGAGTAACTTTTCAACCGCGTAACCATCTACAACAATTTTACGATTTAAATCGAAAAAAAAATTTCTCCGTTACGTGTTTCGTTTTCTCACGTATTGCTCGCGAAGGTTTTCCTGTTACGATGTGAAAAGATGTTTTCAATTGGTGTAGGAAAAATCACTCGTCAATTAGATTTTCACTTCATTATGCGCAATATGTGTGCTTCCTAATTTGCATATTTTCATCGCGTCGGAACCTTTTTTTTGCGCGCGAACCTTTAATTAAATTTTTTTTACTAGCTTAACGACCGAAAAAATTTTATTTTTAATGCGCCAAGCTGAATTTTTTTGCTGGAATAGAAAGCAATTTAGGTGGAAATTTTCTTTTTAAATGTATCAACAAGG
The DNA here is from genome assembly GCA_003261595.1 of Maconellicoccus hirsutus. Classification (NCBI taxonomy): domain Eukaryota; kingdom Metazoa; phylum Arthropoda; class Insecta; order Hemiptera; family Pseudococcidae; genus Maconellicoccus; species Maconellicoccus hirsutus. Next base: position 73,347 of record QBDW01005568.1, on the reverse strand, counting down.
GTGACCCCTTTTTTCTTATACGCAATTTGGAGCCGAATGTTCTAAACTACCGCGACCCTAAGTGTTGACCCAATTTGAGTTCTGTGACAGGAGTAAATAGGCTAAAACTTGAGCGAACGTCGTTACAGAAGATTATTAAGTAAGGAAGGTCTGTTTACTATTATTATTTTTCTCGTAAAAAACGTCTATCTCGTCGGTAAATAACCAAGACAAAATTGAAATGTTGGTAAACATGCGTTAAATGGCTAAAACCATGATGTATCTTCGTGAGTCTTGAAGTTGAAAGAAATTTACAAATTCTTGATCAGTTTTGAGACTTTCGTCCATCGATACAAATGAACAAAATTGACTGTAAATTGAAATACTTCTTTATTTATCCAATCATATCACATTGAAAGCGCTTATGATTTTATAATTATATCGTTTCATTCAGTCAACGTTATCCGTAGTGTCAAAAAAAATGAAACTATAACGTTTTGAAAATTGAAATATTGATAACTTTTCAAACAAAGATTACTTTAATTTTCAGGCTGCAGAAATTTTTTATTCTATAAGTGTCCTGAAACGTTATGAAATTTGCAAATTTAATCAATTATGGAAGTTTTTATATTTCGCAACACGTTCTAGTTATTTAAATATCGAAACCATCGTGTGGAAGGGTAATCGCTTATAAAGAAAGTTCTTTTCAATATGTATGAAAACAAGCTATATTTAAACTTACGCGTATTATTCAGCTTTTCACATAGTTTAATGTACTTCATTTAAAGCATTCATTTATATTAAAATATTGTTCACTTACTCTATTTTTTTTTTTTTTTTTTTGGTTTAAATCAGCAAGTAAACGCATCAATTCTTGTTTTGTAAAATCACGTCATTTTAGGATTTCGGATGACAACTGGCAACACTGACGTCCCTTATCATTTTCTTATCTAATGTCTGAATCGAATCATGTTCAAATGTCTTAATGAGAGTGTATGAAAATGAAAATGCTTAATTTTGGCTGAATATAATGTAATGATCAATCTTCATATCCAATTACACATGGGAATGGTTTCGTCTTAAGGTATTTACATATTTTAGGCTGTTACTCAAAGACAATTCAATTTTGAAATTTATCAACTTTTCCTCAGCACATTTCGTGTACTCAGAAATAATATGCAACGTGCAATGAAATATTTCTCTTCCATTCCTTCCATTAAATTTCTTTTGAAAGTACGCTTTTTTTCAAATGTTTCGTTTATCGGTAAAAAAGTTATTATCAAAACGCGCACAAACAAAATTTTATGAAATGGAATAATAATGAATTGGAATACTCATCCGTCGTCTCATTTTAACAAAAATATCAAAAAAATAAAAAAGTCTCAATTTTCGTTAATACTTTTTTTTATACTTCAGATTACTCATTCAAGGAGAAATTTTGATAAAACATGCAAAAAATATCCTTTTTTATCCTTCATCATTACCGAAAGTAAAATAACTCCTACATTGATACGTCGGACGACGAAGTCGTCATAACAATTTAAAGAAATTTCATCTTATTAATTTTTCACAATGCTTCGACGAAAAATTCGAACACCATTGAAAAAAATGATCGTTCCATTTTCATGTTCGACGTTTTGATGTTATAGAATTTAATGTAAAATAAATGACCTTATTTACGTAGCGAATTGTTTCGTCGCTAAATTGATCAAGTTCATTTTTCAAAAAAAAAAGCAAAAAGAACTTGGTTTTGCGCAAAAGAACACAGACGAGAACTGTCACTGAAAATGATCTGAAATGTTATCCTTCGTGTAATTTTTCTAGCGCGAAATAAAGTAACATTATGTGTATCGACTTTAAAAAGCGAAAAATAAAGGAATCACGTCGTTATATGCATATAAAATGAAACATTAATTCATGTTGTTTGATGAAATTGGTCGTATTGAAGATACGAGAAAAATTACTTAAGCTTATTGATAACAAAATGGAAAATAATATTCGTTTCGATAATTTCAGTAAACGAAGTGAAAATATGAATCGTTTATTTTTTACGCTTGTTCAAAAATAAAGATTTCATCGCAAAAATAAATCACTTCAATAGTTCAACATATATAATACCATCGATTATAATACATAAATAAATAAAAACAAATATTACTGAACCCACGCACCTATGGATACAAAAGAACTGATGAAATAATTAACATTTTTCAGGCTTCTAAAAATTTGATTTCGTTATCGAAATAAACATTTAATTATCAAATGTCTCGAGCCGAAGGGATTGTTTAGCCGGCGTTAAATTAATCGCGTGTTTTTTGTTTCCATTTCAAAGCGGTTTTCAAGTTCACACTTTTAGATTTTTACTCTTAACGTGCCCCTCAAGCTGCTAAAATTTCGATATTATTACGCACGTTTTGAATTAATTGCTGTATTCGAGATGTGTTATTTTGAAAATATGCGAAAAATTGCGTAATTTATTGAAGCGGTCGTGGTCGGTGAAAGGATGGAAAAATTATGACACGTGACTGGAGTCCTTTTTTTACGTATTTTTTTCGAGAGATTTTTTTCAAGTTGAAATTTCGCTGATAAATGAATAGAACGCACGCGAAGGTGTTGAGAATTCTCTCGAGTGAATTTTTTTTCATATTTTGGTATAGTTTTTAATTATTATTTTTTCTCATTTGAAATTTGTCATAGATTTAGAAATTTTGATTGTTTTTTATTGATTTAAATTGTTCTTAAATATTTTTACCTCGATTCTTTTAATATATAAGATTCTGTCTTTAATAATCTTATTGATTTTATTTTGCAATTGGTTGGAATCTGAAAATCGAGAGAGAACGAAACATGTGAAATACTTGCATATGATTGAGATGGCGAATAGTTCACATTTATTGTTAGATGGCTACTCGTACATTCATTTGTCACTCTTTATGTTTCCCATTTATGTTTTATTGCTTCTTGTTTACGGGTGATTAGAAATAATGAATGCAATTCGTATCTAGGTACTGTGATGGTGGTACTCTTCATATCGATGTTCATCATTTCACTCATAATAGAAGAGCTTAATGGATTAACATGTTGGTATTATCTCATTATTCTACATGCCACTGCGATAATAGGAAATTTGAAATTACCAATTTATCTGCTATATTAAAACGAGACCTTGAAACTTCATTATTTTCCGAAATTTCATAACTTCATAGTGGTTTTTATTTTCATACCTAAAACGTTTTTCAAAGTGGTAACACTGTTATTTTGTTTTTTATCACAACAAAGTATTCACCAAGCGCACCATTGATCACAGATAAATGAAAAACCGTACAAAATTTTTAAATATTTTATTATTGAAAAAATGAATTTATTTATATAACATTAAATTATAATTATGCTTAGTTGGTGCAACAAATGAAATAATCATTATCGGTCGTATACCGTGAAACGTAAGGATACGTCGTTTGAAAGTGTCATAATGATAATGCAATAGTGACGAATTTTCTTCAAATGAAGTTAAATTCAAACAGCAGCGTAATGTTTGATAAATCTAGCCGAAGGATCATGAACATCGGTCCACTTCGGCATCCAATAGTACGGCACCAATTTATTAGCCTGGCCTGGGTAATGTTTTTCAAATACTTGTCTGTAAGTAAAACGTCAATTTTAAGTTATATTCTACGCGTGCTACCTACGCGATTATTTGTTTACCTGTAGTAATACGATTCCTTGGTTTTAGGTGTAAGATGAGGATACTTTATAGGGGCGTTTGATAACTCCGAGTCTGATACTTTATCTTCAACCCAATCTTGAATTATCTTGAATAGAGATCTTTTAACGTCAGCTACACCGTCGCTATAATTACGAATACATATATTTTTAACGTTATCAATAACAATTTAAACGCGATAGTGGAAGGTATCGGAATTAATTTGTTGTTGCATTTGGAACACCAACGTATTTTGCAAAGGTTTACCGCAATGATAAATAACTCCGAGAGAGCAGATAAAATGAGACACGTATGGTTAAAAAGGGATGTTATGTGCTGTGAAAGACGAAAAACATCAAAGTAAACATCGCACAACTGTTTTTGGTTACACATTTTAAAGACAAATGGAATCTTAATCTGAGATAAGTTTCGGATTTACGGCTCGAATATTCGCTAAGTAATGATGTTTAAATTCCGCAGATAAGTATAAATTTGTCGTCTCGCTTTCATTTAGCGTGTCGTTCGTTTTTTCCCTTTGCTGTGTCTGTGCCGATTTCAAACTGCGACGCGGGAATGAGAAAAGAAAATTAGGTTCACATGTCAGTGGAAAATTTCATCTATAATTAAATTAAACATAGTCATTGTATACGATACAACGTAATAAAGTGGTGTTTTAAACCTGTTAGTAGTTTTTTATTTAAATAAATAATTTCTTATTAATTTTCTATTTTATAAAACGAATGAGAGTGACTTTGAATTGAAAAAAAAAGTGGCTCGATTAATTCACGTTGAAGCAAAAATATGCATTTGAGTATTTTTAGCTTTATGCAAAATTTACAATTCAATCCTTTTTTAAGCCAAAAAACTATCACGATAAATTAAAGAATTAATTCGAAATACTTTATCGCTAAAAATATCAATTTAGATACATCGTTCGGAACTATTTCTAGTTCACGATTTGTCCTTCACAAACTAAAGAAGAAGAAAAAAAAGGTTTAAAATATTTTGCAGAAATAGAAAAGAAACAAGCCGTAAACCAGTTTTTACAATGTAGCTTTCCACAATGCAGCTACTTACATAACGAGAAGAATTCAAGTGGAAAAAGTAGAATACTTTTTCACGAAAACCAGAAGATCTAGGTGTTCGATTGTTTGACACGGTTTTTTCATTATTGAAAGGTTCGAATAAAGACGACGCGCAGCTTATAAATAATGTAAGAAGGCGCTAAAGTAATTACAGAGTTTCTCTGTACGCTCAAGATATAAAAACGATGAGAAGCTGTCAAATGGTGGAGATTTTTTACACGCGTGTCAACATTTCAAAACTACGGGGCGTTTTTGCTGCCGGTACGATTATAAATTTATGGTGTAATAGGTAATTAACATGGATTTCGGTTCACACCTGAAAGCTTCCTTGTGCCTCCATAGGATATTATCTGGTAACAATTTGGTATCGCTGAATGCCGATCTAATTAAATACTTTTCGACGCCTTCTTGAGGCTGCCTCAGTTCCGACGGTAAGCTGAGGAAGTAATTGGTGAATTGTTGATCGAGGAATGGTACTCGTAATTCCAAACTGAAACGATAAATCTTATTTAACGTTATCGATTAGAAAATACATTCTTAGAACGACTAATCTAGACGAATTGTCGGAATTTGCGTATATGCACTATAGACCTTGATTAATCTTGACCTTAACTTATCATCGTGTGATTTCAATTAAAACAATATAGCTTATCGGTTTATGATACGCTTATCAAACAGCTTCCTTTTTCACGAAGAAGAAAAAAAAACTACCTATGCGCTGCGGTAGTTCGATCAGCTCGAAGACCATCGTATAGGTATATATCGTTTAATAATCTGTGGCTTTCTTCGTCTCCGTGTTTAGTGGTCGGTGCATCTCTGAAGTATATATACCCCTGGGCTAATTCATCGGCTCCTTCTCCGCTAAATATTACCGTTGTATCGGTGTTTTGTTTGATAAATCGCGATATCAAATACATACCTGCGAATAAAATATACAATTAGAGTGTAACAACGACGAAGCACGGTTCGGAGGGTAATCATACCGATGGAAGCTCGTATGGTAGTAATATCGGCTGTCTCGAGATGATAAATAACATCGTCTAGCACGCTAATGACGTCTTCTTCGGTGAAAATAATTTCGTAATGTTCTGTATCGATGTATTCGGCTACTTGTCTAGCCGCCTGGATATCTGGACTGTCACCCATACCGATAGCGAAAGACTGCAAGAGTATTAAAGGTCAACCGGATTTCGTGCGAAAATTTTCATATCACGTGTACCTGCACTTTATACGGCAGTTTATACTCTTTCGAGAGTTTCACAAGCAAAGACGAGATAAGACTGGAATCAAGGCCTCCTGATAGCAAACATCCTATACGTCGATCGGACATCAGACGTTTGTCTACAGCTGCGGTTAAAAGTCGACGAATATTTTCGTGAATATTTTCACTCAAACCTGTAAACAAAGTTACTCTTAGATCGAGGTTTAAATAAAATCGCGTCATATTCGCACCTTCGTAATCAACCCAAGGAGTGAATTTTGGCTGACAACCGATCCGATAGTAGCGCTTTTCTTCCACAAGTTTCACTTTGAAATCATCTCCGATTTGGTATTTGGAATAATGCCCCGGAGGGTATTGTTCGATGTACCATTTCGTTCCGTTGAAATCATTCGTAAGCGACATTAATCCTGCGAGAAGAACGCGATTAAATATGATGAAAAAACCAAACGAAAAATCATCCATACCTTTAGCTTCCGAACAAAATCCCACGATACCGTTATTGGTAACTAATCTAAACAAAGGTCGTACTCCAAATGGATCCCTGGCTACGTAAAAACACCTGTTAACCACATCCAACACGCAAAACGCAAATACCCCGTCTAACTGCTGGGCGCATTTTTCAATCCCGAATTTTTCAAATAACTGCAAAATACTTTCCACATCCGAACCAGTCTCATATTTGAAATCAAATTCTTTACCGAGCTGTAAAAATTCCGCGTTTAGGACTCGACGTATTATCATATTTAAGCATACGTACTTTTTTGAAGTTGTATATTTCGCCATTACATAATAAATGCGTTTCTGGAAACTGATACAGACGCATCGGCTGTATACCAAATGGCGTTTTCACAATGGCTAACCGATGAAATCCGAGGAAAGCGTTCTGTAATGAATATACCCATCGTGTAATTCAAAGGTTACAATTATGTAGCTAATCGTTTGTACCAGACGATTAAGAGACTAAAGAGAGGTAATAATTATCAATTCGTCAGTGGTTCAGTGAATAACGATTAGCTCGAAACGCTCGGTTGAATTTTTAAAATTATTTTTTTTGCCTGCTTCTGAATGGCGATGAAATTACGAGATCTAATTAACGAGAATTTTCTGTGGTAATGAAGAAAATTGCGCAAAAAAGTGATCTTAATTACTTTCGCAAGTGTGATTATTAAGTCTCGTTTTGTATCTTTTGAATTATAATAGATGATTTAATTGAAGTAATTTTATTTTGAAGATGTTTATTTCAAACATATTAGAAATTAAATTCGTTTCTGTTGTACATTAAATGGTTTCAATTTTCGATCAGATCTTAATTAAAATGACATGATAAGTAAAAAAGAAAAACTTGAGTGTTTTCAGTTGTTTATCACTTTGAAGAAATTATCAAAAATATAGAACAATAAATATCATGTAAATATTACTTCATTCCTAATGCTACAAACTTTTTCATAATTTCAATTTTTTCAATTTTAATTATTTTAATATATAAATTTTATTTCGGTTAATTTTGTGACTTTTCTATAGCTCGCTGTTTCAAAACCGATCTTCAAAAACATAAATCGAGTAAAAAATTGATTTTGAAAATTAATTTAGAAAACCGACTAAAAATGTATGTAGGTAGGTAGGTAAATAGGCAGGTACCTAAAATCACCGGATGACCTATTCATCGTGCCCCTACCGGGAAAATAAATTACTTTTTTTTGGTTTTATCGTAAAAATGGCAGCAATGTCTTAAACAATGTTGAATTTCACATCATTTCCTTCAATAAAAAATCAAATCTGCTCTTATCAATCTACATTCAAAGTGAAAAATGGATTGATAAGACGAAACTCCAAATCACCGTCAATTTTACTTCTACGAAATTCAAGAATTGAATTTTTTACAAAATAATTTCAACCGAAAAAACAATTTTTAATAAAATTCACGACGAAAAACTCACCTTGATATCGGCTTCATATTGAAATCGTAACGCATCCGGCCCACGATGGCGTATTTTACCAAAAGAACATTCGCATTTACGAAAATACTCCTCGTCGATACCAAAAATCGCCCAAATTCCGCACATGATGATCAACAGATGACCGCTAAGTAATGAAAACTATAACAAAACTGAAACGATTAATCGAGTTTAAATAGTCCGCGATTTAGACGATAAAAAATACGTAGGTACACGAATACGTAAAAAAAAATTACGTCGACGGAAAATATTTTTTTTTGATTTTTCATCAATTATCACGAGAATGATAACCGGTCAAGTGGTTACTAATCAAATGCCTAGATAATGCATATTTATATATCGCCGAATTTTCAACCGGATTGTCTGCAAAGTGTGTATGCAAATTTACGAATACGAGTTTATTTTGGCACTGGTTTTCAAAAGATGGTCGTATATGGAAATCAATACAAATACTTGATAAATAACGTTTGACATTTTGTTAAATAATCCTAATATTTCAGATTTAATTGGTTTTATCTCTTGTACAAAGTAATCAGTATATCGGGGTCCATCGTTAATGTTATAAAAAATCTACAACATATGATTTTCATTTGATGAATCAATTTCGTCAAAGTTCACCGGCTAGCAATACGGTACATAGTACATTATATTATTAGAATATTATTATAAATTTCATTACATCAAGAAAATCCACTTCACAGAGAACTTTTCGTGTCAATGAGAAGTATTTTTCCAAAACTTGCGCGTATCCGATGATTAATGACGGTCAAGGCTGCAGTGATAATGACACTGACGGTATAGGTCGCGAAAAATAAACCCTTTACGTAATACAGCCTCGATGCAAAAATATACAAATACCACATCGACGTAATACGCGTGAAAATGAATAATAAAAGTATTTTTTCAACTTTCAATGTTCCTACGTAAATGTTCGAAAATCATTAGCGCACCGAAAAAGGTAAACAATTGAAAGCTTTTCAGTTTTACGTTGTTATGACATGAACTCACAAGGTGTCAGTTGAGTTAACATTTCGACGCTATGGAAATATTATTTCGTACGTCGTTAATTTACCAAAGTAAGTTTTATTTTTAGATTGATACACGAATACAATATATTCTTTGTAGGTATATTTTTTTAATGATTCGATATCGTCAATTTGAAGAACACTTTTCACTATTTTCAAGGGCATTTGTTACGAATATGGATTTTTTTTTCGCGAAATTTTCCATTCGAAGGTCACCTGAATTTTATAAATATGAGATAGATATAACTAGGAAAAGTTATCTAATCTGAATAATTAGGTTTCTAAATATTGATGTTTTTATTTCAAGCAGGTAAATTATAGGTAATTTCACCCATTAATGGAATTCGTTTTCCTGCAGATTGCTGACTGCAAACGCAGCAGTACTCGATGATGATGTAACCAAAGGCGTGAAAGTAAATTAAACCACTTTCAAGTATCGGATGAAGATTATGAAAATATTTTTTTTAATAATCATTTTTTAATTTTTGAAATTAAGGTATTAAACTAGTTCTGAGACAAAGAAAGATCTTCGAAAATGATTCAACCACAATCCATGACTTGCTTATGTTGCTGAGAAGAGAAAAGAAAAAAAAGAACTTTCTTATCAGCCTTATGATAATTTTATTCTGATATTAATTAATAAAAAATTTATTTAATCGAAAAAAAGAACTTCGATCAACCTCTAAAAATTAATAGACTGGTAATATCTTTAATTTTTCTAAACTATGTTTTTAACGCAGGTTTTTTTCTTTTTCATTTTTTTTCTAATTTCGTAGTTGGCGTTTGTGTTTACTATTTTACTGGATTATTACAATTGTGAATTTAGGGGGTTGCTAAATTTCATCAATTACTAGTTTTGATTTTTTTCAAGAATTTGGAAGTATTGATAGTTTTCTTAATTTGAAAAAAAAAAAGTAATATTTCATAGGGTTTTTATCAAATAAAATGAACTTTGTTGATAAACGGTTGCATATTTTTTAAGTAACTTTATTTATGTTTATTTTTTTGAAATACAAAACCAACCAAAATTCTCATTCTACCCTTTGTCTTTTTAATTAATAAAGTTTATTTTATCAAACATCTATGACGTCTTTTATTTTTCATTTATTAAAAAAAATGTCAGAATTTCCAATCCATAATTGAAGTACTTTCGATAATACCCGAAGTATTCCGAACGGAACTTACAAAAAAAAAGGTTTCAAATTTCGGGTGTCGCCAGACCCGAGTCGATTACAATTTTATGGCAGTTTTGTCGGGAATTAAAATATCATTAATTTGATTTCAGTTCTTCTTTGCCAATCTATATTTGAAATTTGAAAATTACGAAAAAGTACGTAATATGTAGACATTTTTTTTTTGGATTTTTTCCACTAATCATTTATTTTGTATCCATATTTTATTTTTGGAAAAGTTTCAACAGGAATATTAATTCGTGAATATGATATTAGAAAAAAAAATTTTATTTAAAAAGTATTAGAATCTTGATTTTGTTTTAATTTAAAAAAATTTATAAATATTTGTGAACATAAGATTCAATTATCAATCAATTGTTTATATAATAAATGTAATAAATGGCGCATTTTCTGACACAGGTATGCAATTTACAAATTGAAGTTTTTTAATTGAGGGCAAGGGGGAAGGAAACAATACCCCGAACTACAAACTGTTCATATTTTGAAGCACAATTTTTTTAAAACCCTTTAGAAATAGCTTAACTGAAACATGTGTAGGAATTACAATTAAACTAAACGATAGTTTCATAATTCTACCCTATTTATGTAAGTATTATTTAAACCTAATTACACAATGAAATTAATTCGATCGCGACAATAAATGAATTAACAAACGAACACCTATATCGCTTCGTCGATGATCCCAATCTGAGGAGTTAAAATGTAAGCAAGCGAGATAATCTAATTAACGACGAACAAAAGTGATAACAGGAGGGAAAACGATAAGAATTTCTATCGATGCATCGAGAACACGTTTATTACAACCAATTCCCGACACCGTAGGAACTTTTTTCAAGGGTCATTTGAAAATTTTCAACATGTTAATCATTTTTTAATATGTAAAAAAATTTCAATCAATAATGCCATAAAGCCAAAAAAAGTTATTTTCAAATCACGTGAAAGGTACTTTGTGAAATCGCGCGTACACTAGAATCATACACCGAACACGATACTCACTATGAACGCCGATGTAGTTAAATTGTAAATGCGGATATCATTTTATAATCGCAGACAAACTGTATCGGGAAAAATTGCTGCGTATGTTCGTGTTTGTCGTTCGATACACGTAATGGCACACGATATTCGCCGGTATCACATGGCAGACTGAAGCGTAATGTTCGATGTTATGTAACTCACCACGAGGAGATTTCCGCCGGTTAATATATTTTCAATTCTGCGTAATGTCTGTCGAACACATAATGTCATCGTGAAGTTCGAACTTGCCGAGTTTCAAATCAAACTATGGCAAATTTTCAGGGTGGGGTAAAGTTTCAATGACGAAATCGGCGAGTTTTTTTTTGATTTGTTCAGAAGACTGAAACAAAACAATCATTATGAATTGTTGGTGTTTAAAATAACAAATTTTCTCTCCTTCATGGTTCATTCATTTAACTTGGAAACCGAAACAGTGAAATTTAGGAAAAATTAGTTACTTTTTAGTGTTGTCGATTCAAATCGATATTCCCCGTAAATAATGATGTAACGGTTGATAACTCGTATTCCGTCAGTGGGGCTCGGGGGAGGAGGTTGAGAGGAGTCGAATGAAAAAATTAATTCTAGCAGCAACATGCACGCTTTACGTGTTTTCCGTAAGCGATATTTAAACTTTGAGAGGCAACTTTCTGTGGCTCCCCATTTTGAGGGTTGGCACCCCCTGAGGATGATTTTCCGGCGACCTTCATATCATCTCGAAATTTTCAATTGATGAATCGAGGTTTGCAAAAGATGTCGTTGCATTTATTACTTGATTTATTCTGTTGAGGTGAAATTTTCTGCTCCGTCAACACATTATTAAAGTAGCGTTATCATTTCGATGTTGACTAAGTACAATAAAAAGATGAAAGAATTGAATATTTGACATGTGTTTTATTTTGGTTATCACTATCAGCCAAAATAGCTGCTATAGATAACACCAAATGCATTTGTTGTGTGTTATTTAAATAACGTTAAAATTAAAATGATTAATTCATAAACATAACCCAATTTTTTCTTCATTTTTGCTGATTTCCTTCTTCAATTATGTATGTATATCAACATGTATTATTTTGTATGCATTCCATTATTCACTAGAAATACTAGCAATTTGATGCTAGCGCAATTAAATATCGAATTGCATCATAATTAGATGAAGGGTACAGCAGACAGCAGATCCCAGAAATCTCGATCATTTTGAGCTTTTATCAATTGATAACGCAAAACAAAAATAAACTCGTAGCCTTTTTCTCTCGAAGTTCTTTCACAGACGTTTCTGAATTCTGAGAAATAAAGAATTACTTCTTTTAATGAGAACTTTTTTATTATCGGGTTATTGGTTCATTGGTCGTATTTGAAATACAGGTATTATTTTCAAACAAAAGTCTAGCTTAATTTTTCTCTTATTCCTATAAATCATCCAAAATATTGTAGTTAGTTCAACCATCGTGTGGAATGCGACTACAAAGAGATCTATTAAGACATAAATCACGATAAAAAATTTATCTAAAAGTGGTAAATTTTATACTTTTTTAGTAACATAAATCAATTAAAAAATTTTCGATAAAATTCTGCACCGACACGAGTGTTTTTTTAAAATAACTAAAGTAAAAACTATTTTGAAACTATGACGGCTATTCTATCAATTATGACATGGTTCTGATTGTAATTGCAATTTTTCATTTTTGTTTTCTCAAAATTCACCGTAAATATTTCTTTGCATGCTAACGAACTATTCTCGTGATAATCGAGTCGCTAATCGCTGTGAAAAAACAATTGAAAATTTATTTTCAGTAGAAAAAAATTTCCAAAATAAACTAAAAAATAGCTTAATGAAGTAAACATAGTTAACCTGGCAGTTTTCAATGCTTCATGCGATTTAAATCAATAAATTACATGAAAGGGAATTTTGTACAAATGATAACCCGACGAAAGTTCTCATATTTAGAAAGCACAGGTGGTTTACTCATAGATAAGTTGATGCATAATTGAAAATCTAGAAATTTCGGCTCCTTCTTCAGATAACGTTCATTAATTTTCTAATCAATATTTAACTTCAATTTTTCATTATTCATTAATATTTGCATCAATGAGGGCAACACTTCAACTCCAAAAATTCATGTTCGTCTTAAAACGCGGAAAATTATAATAATTAGCGTATCTAAAGAAATAAAAATCCCCGTGAGAAAATTTTATTCAAGGTTACAAACAAAATAAATATCGAAAGGACGGAATAACACTAAATGTTCTCGAATAAATAAAAATTAAAAAAATAAATCACAGAAATTACAACAAAAAAACAAAAATAAGTGTTTAAAAAATAGTAATTCGTTCTATTTCTCCTACAACAAAAAATCGCAGGGAATTACGTAAATGCCGTAAAAATGGCACATGCGCTGAATGAGTAAAAATCGCGCATGCGATAGGAATTTTAGAAAGTTACCAAGCTCAATGAATTCGTTGTTTAGGCAGTATAAATTACTTTAAATAATACTAAATAAATTATTGTCATTTCTTACGTATCCTAAACGTATTAGAATATCACATACGAGTAATTAAAAATTCGTGAATTCTATACATTTTTTCTACTTTACATTGCGTTATAGAAAACGAACAGGATTTACAATTGCGTTATAAGTACAGTTTTATGAATTATAGGAACTCCTTCTGTTGTCGTGATAGGAGACAATTCTGATGTATCGGAAACCAACCAGGGTGAAATATGACTCAGCTTTGTAGTCTCGGTCTATTGAAAAAAAATATCGATTAACAAATATTCGTAACATTGACTCAAACGTGAAAAATTCTATAAGACAATCGTATGGTTTCGAGATCAATAGTTTTCAAATTTTTTTACACGAGTCATGAATGACGAAATTACAAAAGCGAGGAAATAAAAAAGCATTCAACACGGGTGCACAACTTACCTGATTTTTTATCATTGTATCGGCCACTTTGGGTGATACGCCTACATCATTACGTACGATTTTAGGAGACTTAAGCGCATCGTTTTTAACAGGCAATCGAGGAGTAGTTATTTTATCGAGTTTTTCGCTAAGTTTAGGTGATATTTCAGCCGGGGAATCAATGATAGATTTATTTTCCAGATTTTCAGAATCATCTTTATCGTTTGCATCGGAAGTGAACGGATTTGTAGAAACGACGTCGGACGTTTTAATTGGCAGTGATGTCAAAAAAGGATTTGTTGTCGAGTGATTTACAAGCGGCGGAGAAGGAGTAACGACTCGTTCCAGTTTTCCAGATCCGTTACGCTGGAAATGCGTAACGGCTACCGGAGTTCCGCTACGTTTTTCTTTCATCTCTACAGGCTCAGATTCGGAAGTATCAGTAAGCGAGGTTATTTCACAGGTATCTGTGGTATCTACTTCGGTAGCAACATCGGGATTCGCAGGTTTATCAACCTAATGCACAGATAACACGTATGAAGCGTAAAACAACAACAAAGCAAGGATTCGTGATGTTATGCGTAGTACGACGATAACACAAAATATTTCGCTCATTAACAAAACAATAACAGGAGAGATGACGAAAACCAGACGAACTTACAGTGACGATTGCGGATGATTCTTTATCGAGGGGCGTTGCGCAATCATTATCTTCACATGTATCCGTTGTTTTGAGATATCTACGAAGTAAATAAATATTACACGAAGAATTTACGATGAAATTTCAACAAAATACCTCTGTTTTTCCCTTAAAACATGCGATTGCCTGCGGGCATATTTTTGACTCGGTCTTCGCTCAAATTGCACCGTTCTTCGGGCTCTGTTCTGTTGCGTAGTTTGGAATTCGGTTTTTCCGCTATAACATAATTGGAAAAATTAACCACGGATTTGATTTACCAAGGCAATACGTGAAATTCTTACCTGTATCTAAATCGCGAACCAACTCTGAAGAAATTCTGCTTAGCCGAAGGTCCTTTGACCGGAGCTCTAAGCCGGAAGAAAGCATGATGCTCAACGGCACATTTCCATAAATGCTTGCAAGCTCTTTCGTTTTCCATTCTAGATGAATTGAAAATATTTTCGATATGAAAGAACTACCGCTTAAATATAAATTAAACGTACCTAAAAACGAAAGGATGCTCTTGTTCGACTCCTTGATCATCGTCTTCTACAACGATCAAAGTCAATCTCCTTTTTTTGAAATTCAATCGGATAATTTTTGGCCTAAAATAATAAATTGATAATTTTCAAAATTAACACCAATTAGTAATCCTATACGAACCAGAAAAATAATCCGATGTCTTGGTTTCCCTCGAAAACCAAAATTCCAGTAGGAGTAAGACCCAACGAATATTCACATCCGTCTCTACCCTAAAAATATTCTAAATTTAGTAAAATCGATCTTACACATGGCAGAGATGACGTGTGGAAAATTTACCAAAACGGTGTGACTATCCACTCCATACATTTTTAGCCATTTTGCTTTATTTAAATATTTCATCTCGGCTTGAGCAGGCGTTAAACCCCTAAAACAAAAGGATATTTAATACGAAACGAAATAAAAATATTTATTTTCAATATGAAATCGAACCGGCAATTTTTGTATTCTTCTAAAATTTGAATCTCCATTTCTTCCGTTTGATTTGGAACAAAATGAAACTCTGAGATGAACGCTGGAGTGTGTTTTTCTTCTTCATAATCACCAAGCTCAGCTAAAAATGTATAAAATTGAGTTAATAATTTGGTATTTATCATTTTGGTATAAACCATGCATCAACACTCCGCATTACAAAAAATTATCGCAATTCTACGAAGCCTCTGATTGATTTGCAACACACAAAAATATACTACGCGTGATTTGAGAGATCAAAAAGCGAAAAAAAATTCACAAATGTGATCAAATTGTACCGTTTTACGTATTCTATTCTTTATAAGGCAACATGGTGCTAATTTGATGACGAATAGCTGAAAGTCATTATACGTGAAATAAATTTAGATAAGTGGTACTTGAAAATTTACGACGTGATGGGTATTTAATGAAGTTTATTCTTACATTGTAACGCCAAAGCAGCCAATTCGATCGTTGTATTCTCAGGACATTCGAGTCGACCTTCTAGAATATCTTGTTTTAATTGCAAAAAGAACTGATAACGGGTTAATTCTTCTCGTAGTAGATTTGGCTCAGATGAATAAAATTTCACTTTGAGGCGTAACGTGTAAGGTGGTCCAGCTGGAAAAAAATCTTTTAATGTGTGTTTCTTGTACTTCTTTATACAAGTAAATCAGCATTCTTACTTCGAACTTGCCTTCTGATAGATTTCGTTGGATCGAGCCAATGCTGAAAGAAAAAATGGAACAACTCAGTCGCCATGTAAGAACATCAGCAATTTATATACTTACTTGAACATTGTTTGCGTCAGTGAACTGTAGACCGAAGTAATCTTTCTCTATTAAATCCAAAGAATAGAAAACCTGTTCGAATAAATCACTGCCAAGTGCTTTTCTCTACGGAAAAGAAACACAATCGTGGAGAATGACGTGAATAATAACTGATAATTATGCACACGCTTATGAAAATCTTACTCACCGATAAGTCGACGTATAGATCAGTCCCATCTAAAAGTATAACTCTACATTGAATCAAACGTCTATTTAAGTTATAATTTTGAATATTTCTTTTGGAAAAATTACACGATGTTGGGTCAACTCGAGGCTTTCTCCAACTTAGAAATCTCAACATTTTACGATCTTATTACAACAAATTAAAAACCTATCACATTATAATTAGGTACGTATGAAAATGAAAATTCGGAAAACTCTGTAATTTAACGAAGGAATCAATGAACTAAAAATGAAAAATAAATAAACTCAATTATCTCGTATAATAAGCAATGTTTACTCGTGGACAATGGACAATTGAAATCGAAGTTTCCCTTCTCAGCCAATTACACGAAAAGTAATTTAAATTATAAATAGCGGGTAACACTGGAAGATGAATTATGCGCGTTAACGTTCATTTAGAGCATTTCAAAAAGAATGATATTGCTCAGAACGTACGATTCGATTAGAAAAACCTGTTTGAGAGTGCTAAAACGTTGCGAAAACATTCTTCCATGTGTTTTTATCGCCTACATCTTTATCAGTTATGATAGACGATTAACGATTAATTTTCGTTAATAATTTGTGTTAAAATTTTAATAAATGTGATTCCCCGTGAATAAACGTCTGGCGTGTGAAAACCGAGTGCCTTTTATAACTGATTTAAGTTTCAGTTGATGTAACATTGGAGTAATTTTCGTAACAACGTTTGTCTCGGGAATGATAAAGAATTTGTTTTTATTCGCAATTGTAAGCATGTTTTTTTTGGTATACGTTGGTAATTTTTAATACCTACGGATTTAATTAAATATATGAATAATGGAAAAACCCCGAAAAAGGAAATCGGATTACGTAATCAAATTGAGAATCTATTTTAATGACACGTGCTTTAAATGATAGCAAAAGTATGCTTGTTTCGATTAATTTTTGTCATTATTTCGAGATTAATAATATCGTCTAAAAATCAATTAACGTAATTGTTTTCGCAGATATTTTTAAAATATCATTTAAAATATTATCTACGTTTTAATAAATTACAAATAAAAAAAATTACTTCTTCGATGAAGTTTTGTTTATATGTAGTTACGATTATGAACTTTGCTATGTTTATTGATAAGTGTAATTACATCTAGTGCGTAATTTATAGAACTCATAAGACCGGTAAATTTAAGTGGTTGGAATTGTGTAAGTCTTGCTTTCGACGTTGATTACCTCTTATAAAACGATTTAATCAGTAGCCGTGCGAATAATTGATAACGCTTGTGTTATGTCACCACAGTATGTATAATAGGCTACTTTAAATTTACTATTTCTAGTGCAATACATGATGCTTTTGAATGGCTAATCCGAGGTGGGCGGAAAGTTCTGTGCCTAGGTATTTACCCGATCGCGTGGCTCAGATTTATTACGCTCATGGATTATTTTGCTCCAGCCATCCGGTGTTCGTTATCATCTTCACTAGTATTATTATATTGCTGAGCAGGTATTCGTATTAATTACAATATACTCGTTGACATTGAAGTCTAATTCAAGTTTACATCGCAGTTTCCCATTAACGTATTTACCATTACCTGGCAATGTACCTCAGAGTTTTTCCACTCATGTATCTCGAGTTAATGTTACGTCTCCGAGATGGTTCTACGGACCATCGAAGCTTTATGTTCAACAGGTAATTTAACAAAGGTTAACGAGTATAGCGGTATATTTACGATTATTTGTGTCTAGGTGATTCTCAAAAGTACCGTATCGCCATGGACCGAAGACCTTTTGTTGACTGATGCATTTAGAAGTCCTTTAGCCGAATCTTTTAAACTTACTGAAATCATTAGAAATTATCAACTTAATAATCAGTACGTTATTCTTGGGTGTTTTAAACGATTACATCATTTTATGCTCGAACTACGAGTCGTATTTATAACTATGAATGATAATTTTCATTATTACAGCTCGTTATCTTTGGACAAGTTGTGTTTACATGTTGAAAATATCCGCAAAAAGAATAACAAGATGACTTCCGTTTTGCCCGAATATAATTGCTTGGTTCTTTCACCGGGTAACCTGTGGACTCAAGATTTTAATAAATTTCAACTGGACGCGAATCTCATCAATACCGTTTATAATTATCAAGTAAAACAACGCCGAGAAATAATATTTGGAAATATTCGTCATAATCATATGTTCGTAGAATTTGGGCAAAGGCAAGATCAGTATTTCAGAAATGTGTTTCGGATTACCTCTCAAAGAATCCGGTATAAAACGTTACCCATTGAGAAACAAACAACGAGTGATTCAATTAGCCGTTACCATATTTATGACGCAACATAATCCCATGTAAATATTCGTTATTTTATATATTCGACGTTAAATTTAACCTAATTTACATTGCAGATTTATCGACGATTTGAAAACATATTTGAAGAAATTTTATCCTCTTTCTCAATCGTTAACTTTGAATAGTAACAATAGCAGCCAAAGCTCTATACATATTTATTATCCCGAAGCGGTAAATTACGGAGAATTGATACCGTTATCGTTGACGTACCTTATGTTATTTTTATACATGTACTTTCTTGTGCGAAAAATGGATTTTATTAAATACAAAGTAAAATTTTATTTCGATTTTACAACCGAGATGATTTACTTCTCTATAACGTTTTGTTTTTTTTTTTTTTTATTAGATATGCATGGCTTTCTGCGTTGTTTTAACTATATTAGCTTCGTTATCAATGACCATTGGAATTTGTTTCTTTTTTGGGTTGGAATTTAGCGGAAAGGAAAGAGGCAAACAGGTATAAGCTTGAAATTTATATAATTATTGCGTTAATTTTAAAACAATTCTTATCTTTATTTTAGGTATTTCCTTATCTAGTCATTATAGTAGGATTGGAGAATGTATTGGTGTTGATGAAATCAGTAGTATCGACGACGTCTCATCTCGACGTGAAAATACGCGTCGCTCAAGGATTAAGTAAAGAGGGGTGGAATATCACGAAAATATTCCTAATCGAAGTAACAATATTGACGGCCGGATTGTTAACTTTTGTACCAGCAATTCAAGTACGACGTGGTCGGGTGATTTGATGACGTAATTCTAACGTGGTCGTAATTTACAGGAATTCTGCATTTTTGCTATCGTCGGCTTATTATCGGATTTATTTCTGCAAATCGTATTTTTTTCCACTATTTTATCGTTGAATATTAAAAGCACCGAGCAATCGACATATCCTCATTACGCGTATTACTCGTTAAATACGAACACGGTGGCTAAGAGTAATCACGTGAATTACGGGCAGAATTTAGAAGACAGCAGGAAATTATCGAGATCTAGATCGCATCCTAGATTAACCGGTCAAAATGTGGTAGCTCCTTTACGTAATCATAAAGCTTTATCTAATGAGAAATTATCCAAACGTATGAAAGTAGTGAATTTCTGGGCTCGGACGCGATTCGTGCAGCGTGGTTTTATGGTCGGAATGGTATTATGGATCGGTGTAATTATTTATAATGCCGATACTATACAAAACTTCATCAGGACGTCCGCCGATAACGAGGTAACGCGTGAATTTTCATGTAACCGCGAGCAAACACTCATGGGTGGATTTTCCAGGTGAATGAAATCGTCGCCGATGAAGATTTACGTAATTCCAACGAACCTGTGACTTGGAAAAACGATCCTATTTCGGTGGTACAAAGCGAAAAACTTATTAAAGCCGAAGAAGAAGCTAAGAAATTGAAAATCAAAGAGGTTCGAGTCATGTTAAAAGTACCAAAAGAGGAATTCTAACGGATTTTGTTCATTTCCAGGAATTAAGCAAAAACGACAATATATCTGTGGAATTTTACTGGGTTAAGAAAGTAGATTACGATACACGGCGTAGACTCTCGTTGCATCATTGGCCGTCCATATTATCGCTTTATAATGTATCGCTTAGTGGTTCCTTTATCACGTTATTACCTCCGATAAACCTAATCCATAGTATATCTCCCGAGCAAGCGGTATCTTTGAGGAATCCCGACGAAAAAGGGATACAATTTCGATGGCAATCATTAGCCGCTGCTTTGGATCCGATTGACTTCCCAGGTATACGAATATTTGGCACTTGAGAAGGACGATTTTATGTTACGGATTGTTTGCAGATGTCGAAAGCACAATGAGAAGCACCATTCCTGATAGCGAAGAACGCGTCAGGCCTTTTATACCCTCTTCCCCTATGGAAATCTTTATGACCGCTTTATTATGCATAGTTAGCGTGTTCGTGGTGGCGTATACGTTTGTGGTATTGTATCGATGCATGTGTACGAGAAATTACGCCGAGTGGAGGTCCAGTTGGGCGAACGCGTCTAATGATGAGTCATCTTCGTCGCCTACTCAGGTATATACATGAAGAGCCCTCGAAGTATAATTTCGGCGAATTAAATCTCAAGATTTGTAGGTGGTTTTGGAAGCGTTACCAGTTAGTATCGAAGGTCATGCTCATCTAATCGAGTGCGTTTCCACTGATAACAACGTAATCGTTAGTACCTGTTTGGGTGGCTTCGTCAAAGTTTGGGATTCCATTACCGGCGAACTAATCGCCGACATAGAACGTAAAAGGTAAACACGATGTGGAAATACGTCACCGGAGATCTCATTACTTTCATTCTAGGCTTCCGTTTAATAATCAACTAGTCAATGCGAAACGTGTCAACGATGCGGTAGCTATGTTACCATCGATGAATACCAACGAACAAGTACACTTCAACTATCTCGGTAGATCTCCACCGCAAAGCGGTTCACTCCATTATAATGCTCAAGTATTAGATAAGAGAAACGAAGAAAATTATTTCGCCAATCATATAAACCACGTCACGAACGATCAAAGCACTTCAGCGAACCCGTCCAGAAGCAATGTACCGATTTGGTGCATCGATTGTAAAGATAACATCGTAGTTTTGGGTTGCGTCGATGGATGTTTAGAATTCTGGGAATGTTCTTCCGGCACATTAAAAGTAATTCAATTCATAATACGATTACAATTTGTGTACTAATTCCGAGTATTTTCTGTAGTGTATTTTCGTCGACGATAAAATCAGCATTACTTCGGTTAAACTCGTAGGTTGTCTGGTCATCGCTGCTAAGCTAAACGGCACGTTGTCTTTTTATAAATTAGAAATAGTTCCGTGTTATAATGTTCCTGAAGCTACCAATGGCCCGATGAAACATCGCAAAGGTCATGTTAGATCTGGTAGTGTTGATTCGGTGTATAACTGGCAGCTCGCTGAATCCGAACAACTAAGGTGTTACAGGATAGATTCGATTAAAGCGCATACGAAACCGATTACAGTATTAGAATGCGAAGGCAATAAGATCATTAGCGGGAGCGAAGATCGTACCTTAAAAGTAAACAAAACGTTAATTATTGAGAATTTAAGATTCAGTTTCACGTGAATTTATATTCAGGTGTTCCTACTGGAGAATCAAATGTTGTTATATACTCTGCATGGTCATTATGGACCTGTATCTTGCGTATTTATCGATAGATTTAATCCATCGATGGCCGGCTCTGGTAGCCAAGACGGTTTGCTGTGTGTGTGGGATCTTCATACAGGTGCTAATGTCGGAATATGTATCTGGAACGAATTATTTATATCGTTTTTTTTCAGGTGCGTGTATGTACAGCATACAAGCTCATGATGGTATGATCACCGCACTCACGTATTCCGCTAGTTATGTCATTAGTTTGGGGCAAGATGAAAAGTTATGTGTGTGGGATAGATTTCAGGGACATCTTTTAAATACGATTCCTTTGGTAAATATTTATTTCTCAATCCTTATACTTCCAATCGTAAATATAATTACGAATAATATTTTAGATGGACTCGTTTTGTACATCGTTGTGTATGCTTACACATAATCTATTGATAACATCGAAACAAGTACGTATAATTGCCTCTTCATGCTATTTTTTTTTCGTCATCACAACATGTAATTCCGATTCCAGGGTTGTTTAGCGGTACTCGACGTAGGAACCGGTGAAACGGTGCGGCTGGTTAAATTAGGACCAATGGATGCTTGCGTTTTTATTAGGCATATTATAAGCGTAGGCGACGGTATCGTGTGCGATTACGGAGATCAACTTCGTTTAGTTAGATTTCCATTCGTATGCGATAAAAACGATTAAGTCGTTGGTTGAATTAACATGGTTAAAATCTAGAAACGCTTCGTGTTGTTGCTGAATTATTTCTCTTCCATAGTTTGCGAAATGGTACTTGCGAGGACGAGTCGCAATTCTGTATTGTTGACTTTTTGATGCGAATTTGTGATATTGAAGAATGAACTGTGCATTTTTTTTTACACATTAAGATGGTTGTATGAAAACAACGCTGTCAATTTCACGTCAATGACGAGAAAGGTGACGTGTGTATATTTTTTACTTTTTTTGTTCGATTAATGCATTTGTGATAAATTTATTTTTATTTCCTTAAAAGGGAAATGGTGTTGATAAGATTAGATATAACGTCAATCTACGCACGTTGTTAACGTGTGATTGGAATGCTTTTATTTTTCGAAAATCGGTGTGTTTTTTCTTTTCTCTAAATTTAATTATTCCTACTGTATGGTTTAAGTTAATTTTCAGAATAATTATGTTACCCAGCCTTTTACTTTTTTAAATATGTTTACGAATTAAAATTCGTAATGCACTTAATTTAGTTTTGAAATGAAAGTTTAAGTGACCTTTTTCAAAGAGCTTATGTTTAGATATTTCCTAATGATCAGTGTCTTCGTAAAAATGTTGAAAACTTTGTTATTAAAGTATTTAATTAGTAACAGAGCTTAGAACTCGAATAGAAAGGCGCGATGACAATTTTTTTACTTTCAGTATGTATGTTTAATTTTATTTTAAGATTTGTCTTTTAATTACAGGTTGCAAATTTTTTGTACTTTTTCGATTTGTTTATTCATAATTAATTGTTAGAATTTTAACAGAAATTCTGTACCTAAAATGTATTTACCAAAGATGAATGAAATAGGTGAGTTTTCGTACGTGTGAAGATAACGTTGCAATTTACGCAATAAAATTTTTCGTGATTATTGTACTACTTTTTATTCATTCTTATTCACTTCACTACCACAATAGTATATCACTACTGTTATTCTTGCAAATTTTTCGAAATTCATCGGAGACGTTCGTACGACTTGAATTTTTTAGTACGAAATCGTGATTAACACATTATTAAATCATCATCCTTCTGCATTTCATTCAACTGGAATTGATTTAATGATGACGTTGAATTACTTAGATTTCAAAGTTCATGATTAATAATTGTGATTGTTGAAGTCATTATCTTTCTGTACTTCATTCAACTGGAATTGATTTAATGATTACGTGCAATTACTTGGATTTCAAAGTTCATTATTGATAATTGTGATTGTTGCATTGAACTTCACTCATAAACAAGATTCATTGTGTATTTTTATAAACGATGCTGAAGTGGACGTTGAAACTGAAAACTGAGACAAGAAAGCATAAATCTTTGGGAGAGTGATTTCGTCGATAGTCATGAGTGAGTAAATTTTGATAAAACTTATACCAATAAACTCAAATTCAACTCTCCATAAAATTTTACGTATATCTTTAGATTTTCGTTGAAAATCAAAAAAACTGGGTTTCCTCTCATAAGATGTGTGCATTTTTCAAAATCCTATCCCCCAAAATTAGAACTCGACTGTAGCGCTTCAGGTGAGCGCGAAATGATCATCTCTTTCATATGCCTCCGTAATTATAAATACCTTGTAATTCATGGAAGAAAGGTAAATTTCTATCGCACTTGGCCAAACTCGTAACCGTGTAGGCCTTTTGCCAGCGAAATGAGCACGTTGAATGCTCATTGGACAATTCGTATCATGTGATCAGCGTATTTTTTGTTTAAGTGTGTGTTATATTTATATTGTATATGTGTATCTTGTATCTTTGTTCTGCCATATTGGTGCGAAAATTGCTTTTTGTTGTCCTATTTATTTATTTTGCGAGGTAGTTTATCAATATAATCTACATAAATAATAATTATAATATAAATAAAATATTTACAAAAACTACAAACATGTGTCGTGTACAAACGGTGTAGTAATGCGTATCAATTGGGCACCGAACTCGACGTTCGCATTTCGGTTTAATTCGGTCGTAATACACCGATTCGAATGTTTTTTACGTGTACGATTGAACATACAAAGTTAATCGAGTATTTTGTAAATTGCGGGTTAGTGGTGTGCAACGTATGACGTACGTTTGAATTAAATTAACACCGTCTTAACCTCAGAATTTCACCGATTCGTTGGTAGTATTGATTAATACGTTGTAAATTTACGTATACGTTGGTTTCGGGTTTTATTCATAAATAATAAGGTATATTTGTATATTATTCATACAAATCGTCGAAAGTTTCGTTTTATTTGAAAAAAAAATCATACCGTTGAGTATCACGGATATATTCGCACATGTCAGTGTCGGTTTCACCAAAAGCACAATGTTACGCTAGTGTGTGTGCCGAATTGATACAATGTTAAGTTTTCGTCGCGATTCGCGAAATTTATCAATTTTCATAAAATTATTGTACTCGATATATGTGTTGTGATTTTAAATGTTCGTACGTTTCAGGTGAATTTTGAATATATATGAAAATGACTGATTCAATGCAATTTGGTCCAGAATGGTAAATATTAATTGATATGGTTGATTGGAAAATACACCGAATCTGTATTCGTTATCGCTTTAATTAATCGCTCGTGTTAAGGTGACGTGATCTCGCTAAAACTAACCAGTTCGTGAAAATGTGCTTGCCACATTGGCGATTTTACTGCGGCAGTTCGCTAATGAAATCTAATACGTGTGAAGGTAACGTGGTTAGCGTGTTTTGATGAAATCTTCGATAAATCGTTATCACGTTAGTGTACGTTATCGAGAGTAGCATTTAGGTTATCACGGATGTGAAACGTCATCGAGCTTAGTTGAAGTGTTTCGAAGGTATTCGCACGTGGTGATCGTGGTAGTTGCGGATGCGTATTACACGTTTAATCGATTTATGTGTATTTTCCAGTCGAAATTCTCGCGTCGTGATCACTTCGTAGCACGTGGCTTAATCGATACTGGTTTCAGGTTACGTAATTTATCACAGCACGAAAACGAAAATACAATGGTAATGCCAAAATATCAATTAGCCGAACATCGTTACGGACGCGAAGAAATGTTAGCATTGTTTGATAAGTCCGTCGCTGCGCCGGAGCCATTACGATCTATTTCCGGACTTTACGTGGAAAAATTCCAGTTACCTTTGGCATTAATCCAAATGTCTGAAGAAGAAACGGTTCGTATACCGGAACTGGTTTGATGCGCGAAACCGGTCTAATGTTTAATATTTACAGCGAGTATGGAATAGTAATGTTACACTCGATACGAATCCGCGCGGATTAACTAAAACTATACCTGGTAATTTGACAAATGTAAACCCCCTCGGAGGCGGGGTCGGCTTAGCTCGTGGTCGCGGCAGCTCTGTCGATAGAGGAAGAGGTCGAGGTACAAGAGGTTCTTATCATTATAATAGTAGAAATTACTCCGAAGAGAATACCGATAACGCACATCCAAACACTACATTCGGTAGACCGCGTATTTTCGACAGAAGTCAAGTACGTATTCCACGACAGAATTTCATCTTATTTGTATTAATTAAATAATTTTTCTAGAGCCATAATAGTGAAAGAAATTGGTCCGAGCGTAACGGAAATGTTGAGTATAATGATTGGAATGGTTATAATAATAACGTCGAGAACGGTTTATCTACAAGTCCTAGAAAAGATTTTGGTTCTACGATGAGAACGAACGCCTCTAGAGAGGATACAAATTGGCGCAGAAGACCCGCCAAAGACGACGACGATACTTGGAGATCTACAAGACACGGTAGAGGTGAGGATGCCAATGATTAAATTCAACGCGACGTGATGATTGTTTACTTTTAGAGTATTTGCTACTCTTGAAATGAAATGATGACGATATCAAACTGATGCGTGTTTTGTTCGCGTGCATAATATATTTTCAATTTTCCACGTAGTTCGCGTTCAGATAGACATAAAAGGTTGAAGTTACCTTGGTGCCTTGGGGTGTCACGTTTTCGTATATTTCGCAATTATGATGAATTAACGATTTAGAGTATTTGCTACTCTTGAGTGTAATGATGACGAAAATCTGCTGAGCGATAAGAGCCTCAAATTGTAATTTGGAAATCGATAATTCGCATAGATACGATTAATGATGATTATAAGGAAAATTTAGAGTATTTGCTACTCTTGATAGATCGATGATGACGAATAATTCTGATTATTTTTTTGCCTCAATCGACCTCTTTTTTTTCCAATGATGATTGTAACGTAAAATAGAGTATTTGCTACTCTTGACTAATCAATGATGACGAACAATTCTGAACGAATTTCTACTTTATCAAATGATGACTCAATTCAATTGTATTTGCTACTTATGAGGTGGTAATGATTGTAACATAATTTCTGATCAAATCCGACATCTACACCCCTCCTCGAGGATATTTTCATCGCCAAAAATAACGCATTTTCTCACACCACAGGTTACACAAACTGGAGAGAAGGGGGCGAAAGAGATCGAGAAAAAGAGAAAGATCAAGACGGGCCGGAACCGGGTAAAGATAGAAGGTGGATGTCGCGCGTCGTCAGCATGCACGTATCCGGTGGTCATCCTAGACGCAATTCCGAATGCAGGGAAGATAGTTTACCGGAATGGGCCACCGAGAGTCCCAGTGAAGGTGGCGGATCGTTTGATTCGTCCGGAGCCTTCCATGGCTCCAATTCCGATGACGATGAGCATGTTAGTATTTTTTAGATTCGTGAAATCATCGTGTTTTTTGGAATTTCAGGATATTAGTGATATTTTCAACTATTTTTCTCTCCATATTATGGATAGAAGGGTTGAGCTCACTGGAGCGGTATCATCTTTAAATTCCACTTGGTGCCACGTCAAATCGTCATCAAGTTTGATGATGAGATTATCGAAAGGATTTTTTTCTAAATTTATTTACCGATGACGAATAGTATCTGCCATTTTTATTGTTAGTGATTGGAAATGTTTCTAGATGGCGAAAATGAACGGATACTCCGATTATATCATATCCAGCGATTAATTTTTCTTTCGATTTTCTTCCCTCGGAAAAGTATTTTAGTAATTCGCGTATAATGGCTAAATCAGTGTTGCCACTTTTATTAACTCAATGATATGACTCGAAGGCTTATAAATTGCATACAAAAATTATCGTGTCCATGAAATATTCTGAAAAAATTCTCAATTATGGTTCATCTCATGTGAATTAACATATCGAAAAATTGCGATGTTTTTTTTAATATTTTTGAGAATTTTTTCTCGAATTGCTATTTTTGGATTTACTGAAAAAAAGTAAGAAAATAGTCTTTCGTATGTTAACCTTCATATAATTTATAAAAATTAAAAAATAACTTCCCTAAAAAATTTTAGAAAAATTTGCATATTTATGAGTCATTTTAAAATCGACCAAGATATCCAAAATGAATGAAATAAAATTTCAGATTTTTTGTTCGATTTAGCCCTTGAAAAAATTCAAAAATTTAAAAAAAAAAACCAATTCATTTTTCAAATTTTACTTGTATTTTAACTGAGGGAAAAAAATCGACGATTCCGTCATCTCGCCTCGTGCCCATTCAGTAATGGAATATGTACAATTTTTTTCGATTTGTTGTCCCATTTTACCCCAGGAAAATTTATTTTCGAATTTTATCGCTTTAAATGGGTTAAAATCGGATAGAAAGTGTGGAAGTTATTTAATTTCACTTTATTTTATGAAATTGGGGAAAATCGGTGATCCCGTTACCTCACTTCGCGTCAATTTAAAAATTGAATTCGTACAATTTTCTCGATTTGTTGTCCCATTTTACCCCAGGAAAATTATTTTAAAACTTTGTCGTTTTAAATGGGGTAAAGTCGGACGGAAAATGTAAAAATAATTTAATTTCACTTCATTTTATTAAAGTGAAGAAAATCGGTAATCTCGTCATTCAACGTGTCGATTTGTAGTAAATGAAGAGAAATTTTTTCTAATTTTTTTGTTCAACTTTACCCCGGGAAAATTTGGGTAAAAATGAAAAAAAAAGACATTCATTTTACATACTTTCATCTACTATTCAAATTCCACTTAAATTTTTTAAATGGAAAAAAAATCGACGGCCCTGTCATCCAACTTTAGATTAATTTAAATTGAACAAAATATATAATTTTCAGATTTTTAATATCGCTTTATGTGGGGTGAAATCGAACAGAAAATTTGAAAATTTCCACTTATTTCGGATACTTTTACCTTCGAATTTAGAGCTATTTTTCGACATTTTGATTTGATTAATCGAACAATCTCTTGAATATTTCATAAAATTCGAATTAGAGATTTTATCCCCTATTGTAAAGAAGTTCAATGACCTTCATGTAATTTTATCATTTGTCATTTATTGCAGGATAAAAGAGAAAGATCTAGAAACGACGGCGATAAAATACCAAATAAAAAAGACGATCGCAAAGACGAGACTCGTTCGACAAGAGAACAAAAACCCAACGATCAGAAGAAAAGTAAAGGTAATCCTCGCATCCGATGGTGACCGCGAACACCGAACCAAAAACTGATATTTTTCATTTTCAAATAGCGAAAGAAAAATCCCCATCGCCGGCTACGATGAACGAACTGTCGAAACATAAAGATCAAGAATTAAACGCTTCGCCGTCGCCTCCTGTAGCGTCTTTGATTCGTGGCGAATCTCCGGGTACGAACAATTCTCAAAATCTATCTCATCATTTGCATAAATCAACGATACCGCCGCAATCCGCGACCTCGACGTCGACTGATAGTTATACGAATATGCATTCTAATAACTCCAAAGAATTACCTAGTACGCCTATGGACGCGCTGAAATCTAGTCACACGCAGAAACTCCAACATGACATACCTCATCCTCAATTGCAAAGCGGTATCGATATGATGAATAGTTCGAATAGCGGATTCGATTCGAGTTAGTAGCGGTTTTTCTGCGTTTCACGGTCGATTTGCGCGTATTATGTCGATATTTTCTGTTGTAGATTTCTCCAATCACAACGACAGCAATTCGCTTATGTCTATGAATGTTTCGAATTATCAGAATCTACCGAATTCCAATGTTAATAATTTAGAAAACAAATTACTCATGTCGCCGGCGGAAATCGTTAATAATACATTATCCATGATGAATTCGAAAGATGGTCTGGAACGCAGTAAATCGGCGTCCAATGTGAATCCATTAAATACCATTCATGGTAGGTGTATTTTCATGCGTTTTCCTTCATTATCGATGACCCGAGGTAACCGGTGATTTGCCTAGGATTCAACATGGTGTCGCCGAATATCCGTATGAAAGGCAAAGAAGAAGAATTAGATGGTATCGTCGGTGACGTCGTTTCTAAAATTATGGAAGAAGAGGAGAAAGTCGTAGCGTTGAAAAGACTAGAAAATATTAATAAATGGTTCTACCGAGATCCGCAAGGCGTCGTGCAAGGTACACCTTGATGAAACGTGTAAATAATGTGATAAATATAATACGCATTAATTACATAACGATATTTGTCACGTAGGTCCATTTTCTAGCGGTGAAATGGCCGAATGGTATAGACTGGGGTATTTTCACGATAAATCGTTGCTCGTTCGTAGAGCGTGCGAAATTCAGTATTATCCTCTTCACGAGCTCGTTACTTTGTATAATGGAGTACCTTTTGATATTATCACATTGCAGAATATCAACGTAAGTTGTGTACCTGATGTTGGGTTGTGTAACCGATGAGGAAATTGCATTTTTGATATTTTTTCGAATTTTTGAAAATACCGAACGAATTTAAGGAAATATTTTGATCAGTTTTTGCTCTGTAATTTCCGTATTTTGATGAAAACGCGAAATGCGGGTTTCAAGAAGAAATGAATGCATTATCGATGACAGTGTAACCAGAGTTCAAGACAAAAAAATATCTACTTTCATGTCTGATTTAATGGTCATAAAAATTTGATTCCCCCCTCCCCCGATTTACCAAAAAATCATAATTTTTGCAAACACAAAAAAATCTTATAAAATGCTCCGTCGATCACTCCGGAGCTTCACGTTTGACTCTGGATGAAAAAAAGCTACTACCCCCCTTCCCCCGCCACTTCTATTCGTCTTAAATTAGCAGCAATAGAATTAAAATTTTTACAGGTTCAATTCGAAAATGAAAAAAAAAATATTCCGATGAAATGCTCCATCGATTGCTTCTGAAGTCGAAAAAATTAGATTAAAATTCCCCTCCCCTTCTACTTCCATCTACCTAAAATTCACAACAAAGTGATTATAATTTTTTAGCGGTTCAATTTGCAATTGAAAAAAATCATATTTTGATGAAATATTTCATCAATCATTTTCTTGGAACTTTTTAAGAAGATTTTTATGACTGGAAATGAGGTTTTCTGTGATATCTCGAAAACTCGAAGAGATACAAAAGAAAAGTTCTTATTTTAAAATTTGCTCCTATCGATTGCTGACAATTTTTGTATCAACATTTTTTACCTCAGATTAATCATTGGTGCCCAAAATTTGTCATCATGAAGAATGTTTTTTGAGGCAAAAACGGCGGAAATTAGGTTTCTTCAAATAACTCGAAACTATGAAGAGATACGAAAAAAATAGAAAATAATGAATAATACTTCTCTTCAGATTCTCTACAACCCCCAAGTTATTTTGAGTTCCCCAAGGTCTATAATAAGCCCCCATAGGAGATAACCTCAAAAATTGGAATATAATAAGGAAAATGATAAATGATAATTTGATGCTGTGAGTAATTTAACAAGATATCGGAACTTTTTTAATTGAAATCGTGATTGAATTTGGTTTTTATGTCCTAAAGAATGTGTGTTTATATTATCTATCCAAAATGTGCTGGGGGAGGGGGGCATGTGGATACCAAAATTTGAGGGTGTAATCGAAAATTTTCATTTTTACTATGAATGTTTTTCCAACAACGCTATCTAGCGAAATTGTTTCAGAAATTCAAAATTTTGGTTTTTATTGTTTTTTTTTTCATCAAGAAGTGAATTTAGAAGCAAATTTTCAAAAATACGTCATAAAAATCGTTATAAATGTAGAAGTTGGCTGAAATATGAAAAAATATGCATTAAAAATAATCCACAGGTAAAAATACATGTCTTATGTTGGTCGAATTTTTCTCGGAATTTCACAAATCTCCAAGATCTTGTGAATATTCCTAAAAAAAAAAATCGACGGGAAAAAATACGCCAATGCATAAAATCAAAGTTCAAGTAATTTTATGAAAAATTCAGACTTTTGTTTCCGCCATTTCTTTAAATTTCCCTCACGTCATGAAATTATTGGCGAATAAAAAAATATTTATTACAAACATCTCTAAAAACTTCCTTATAAATTTTTAAAAATTATAAAAATTGCGTATTTTATATTCTAAAAAAAAACGTTCTTAGAAAAAAAATTTACAAAAAATTTATAAAAAATAGAAAAAATATCGCACCCAATTTTAGAACCCATCGAAACAATTACTCGAAAAAAATTACTTCAATAAATACGATATTCTCGAATCAACTAAACCAGTGGAAATAATCTCCGACGACGCATTTCAGACCTATCGCCCGCCTCCTCCGACGCCGAACATGCCGGACGAATCTTTATTGTATTATCAACAACAATTGCAACTTCGGTCCATGTTCGCCAGGTAAAAGAAACGCGACGATTGGCACTCGATGGGAAAAAAAAACATTGGTAAAACGATTCCTTTTACAGGCACCAACAAGATTTGGCCGTTCAGAACGCCGTCCGTCAGTTATCGCAAACTGACCGGTGGAAATCGCTGAGTCCTATTGAACAACAAAGGGTATATACTTTCATTTTATCACGAAATCCTTAATTGGAGTAAAATTATAATGAAATTAATCCCCGTAGTTGATCGCTCAACACGTGAATAGCCACGCCGAAGTGAACACGGCGGCTATTCCGCAAGTCTCGGTTCCGCAACCTTCTGTACCGTTGATTCCCGGTTACGTGCATCCGTCGGTACAGCAAAATCTACCTAGTACTAATCCGGGGTTGGTTTTTTTGCTGACGCAAATGCAACAACAACAACAACAGCAACAACAACAACAACAACAGCAGCAGCAGCAACAACAACAACAACAACAACAGCAACAACATCAGCAGCAACAGCAACAAACTCCGCAACATCATCATTTACAACATCAGATGCATTTGCATCAGCAATTACATCAACAGCAGGTTCAGTCTCAGGTACCCAATCAAGTAAGTGAAGATATGAAGATATAATTGAGGATAAATCCTGAATCGTTTCGCTATAAAAATCATACCACTCGACTAGGACGTGAAAGCGGACAGAATACAAACGAATATAATGCAGCAGCTAGATCCGCTGCATCAGCTCGTCGTCAAAATGAACCAAACCTCGAATCAGACGCCGATCAACGTCGCACCTCAATCCAACACCATGCAATCCGTTTCACAATCCATCACAGCGCCTAGTACGGCCAACGAAGATACTCACGCGACTAATCCGATTCATAATTTACTTAAACAACTAGGCGTCTCAACTGAAAAACCGACAAAGGTATGAATTCACATGAGCCAAAGACTGCGAAACGACTAAAAATTATGTATTTGTAGGTCGATTCGGTATGGGGACCGAGTCCATCGAGTACATCGTCAGCTGTACCTTTATTAAATAATAACGCTTTTAATCCGCAGCATTGGTTGTCGCAAGTGGGACGTATAGGACCCGCTAGTAATACGATCAACAATGGGTTATGGAGCGCCGAAGGAGTCCCGCCCATGAAAACCGAACAACAGATAATTGTGGGTTGTATTTTGAATTTGTTATCCTTCTGGTACTCGGTATTTTTAACGATATGCATTGATTTTCAATTGCAGGAGTCCTTGATGAAGGATAAAAAACAAGAAGAATCGAGGAAGGAAATGGAAAGCGGGAAGATCCTCGAATTTAAGTTAGTACGGTGATATCCTGAGATGTTTGTGAATCGTGACAAAAATCCGTGAATTTTCGGGAAATTCCAGTTGGCTAATTCGAAACTAATTTCCCAAATCAGTTTTTTTTAATGCTGGTTAAGAAAATTCAGCTGGAATTTTCCGGAAATGTGGTTAATTAAGTTGGAAGGGTCGAAAATAAGAGTGAATCGAGATTTCAGCTGCGCGATCTCACATGAACGGTTTTTCGAGTATTTTGAAAATTCTGGAGAAAATAAAAATTGCGCTGGAGGCTCCAGAACAGCTTGGCAATGCGAAATTCGGATTCGATGGGTCCGAATTAAGGGGATTTTCTAATGGAAATTTTGTGGTTTTCAATTTTTGAAAATTCGCCTAAAATCGAAAAGTGAAGTTTTGGTTTTGGGAGTTTTTCGACAAGCTCTTTCCAAAAATCCAACTCCTATTAAAATCCGAGCTAGCCACCTGAAGTTCCTTATCAATAGAATTGTATTTTATCTGTTTCTCGAATTTGAGAAGTAAAATATGCTCAAGGTGGATTTATCGTGATGACTGAAATTGTAGAGAAATTAATAACGAAGAACTTTTGTTTGAATTTTTTTTTGTATAAAAGCAATATTTCAAATGCAATTGTGGAGGTGGAACCTCTGAAACGAACCAAAAGTAACTATTTTTCCGTAATTTAACTCATTTGAAAAAATGATTAATTCTGAATGCTCGTGTGATTATGAATTTTACCAAATTTTTGATATTTCTCGAAAAAATGTAAGTTGAGACGGAGGGAGGAGAGTGGTTCACTGAAAAATGGCTATCTTCGCTTAAAATCATCAATCATAAAATTACTTTCAACACTTGACGTCTTTTTTCGTGCACTTGAGACTTCTACTTGTCGAATTGTCGCGAAATCAATTCGAAATATTTTCCTAACGTTATTTTCCATTATTTTTAGCTCCTAACAATTATTATTCTTCATTTAGCAGAAAACAAGAAGAAATCAGACTGCATCAAGAAGAACTGCGGAAAAACGCCGCCGAAGAGAAGAAGAAAAAAGAATTAGAAAAACGATTCGAAGAAGAGAAGAAAAAAGAAGAAGAAAAGCGTAAAAAACAAATCCAAGAAGAAGAAAGACTCAAGAAATTAGAAGACGAAAAAAGAAGAAAAGCCGTCGAGGTAATTGCGCTTTGTAAATCGGCCAAAGAATGGCGGCGAATACTAAAATAATTCTTTCGGCAGGACGCCAAACGCAAAGAAGAAGAACGACGCCGCAAAGAAGACGAAAAACGAAAAAAGGAAGAAGAAAAAGAGAAACGTAAATTAGACGACGAGAAGAAAAAGTAAGTCGGAATGGTTAAATTATGCGATTGTTCAGCCATTTTTATTCATTTTTTTCATCTCGTAGACAAGAACAAAAACGCAAGGACACCGAAGAACAGCAACGTAAGCAAGCCGAATCCCTGCGTAGGCTGAAAGAACAACAACTGAGCGCGGCCGGCAGTAATAAACCTTCTTTGAAATCTGTACAATCATCGAACGAAGATCACCGGCAGACCGATTCCGTGCCTAAATTGAGCAAACAGAATAGCACGTTGTCGAATAAAGCTGCAAAGCAAGCGGATGAAAATCGCAAACAAAACGTCGCTAATGTCGAACAAGAACGTCAAGCGGGTAACAAACAAATCTCCAAATCTAAATCATCGCCTTCGGTTCCTACTCAGCAGAATCAAAAAACCGAAACCGAAAAAAAGGTAAGTTACGTAAATTCGAATAAATCGAATACCTCATTTCGACGTGTTGATTGTAGGAAAAAAAGAAAAAAGAAAAAGCTCCCGCGAACGCGTGGGCCGACCAGAAGAAAATGCCGAATGTTAAATCACTAGCGGAAATTCAGGCCGAAGAGCAGAAACAGCTCGCTAAAGTAACTATCACTTAATTGATTTCTCTGACGCGCCGGAACATGAGGTAATCGTGTGTTATGCCGATTTAGCAAATCGAACGCGAAAAAGCGGAACGTCTATTGCAGCAGCAACAAGCCGCAGCGGCCGCTGCCCAAGCTGCGAAAGAAAACGCCGGTAATATCTGGAATTCGCAATCTGTACCTTGGAAGAATTCACCTACTTGGGCGTCTCCTCCTCCGGCGCCTGCAGGTCAGTTCTCTTATGCGGTTGATTTTACCTCATTTAGCGTCTACTTACGCGTTCATTTTTATATAGCTCTGGCAAACAGCCGAAGCGAGCAATCGGTACCGTCGAAAACGTGGAATGAACCACGTGCCGCTTCGAATGTGGCCGGTAACGCGGCGACGTCTAAAACCAACACTGCCAACGCCTCGAACGCCAATCGATCCGCGACCAATAGTATTAATTCATCGCAAAAATCCGCCGCTCCTGTTGCCAAAGCTAAACCGAAAAAGGAAGATGGGAAGAAAACGGCGGCCATTACCGCAACAGTGGTGACCAAAAATGACGAGTTATCTAAATGGGGTATCAAAGCGTTGGCTGGTCTAAAACCGGCCGTCGATGGTAAGCGTAATATTGTCCGGTACATTGGAGATGGCTTTTAACACGTGGATTCACCTTAGTTCCCACCTTTATCACGTTCTTACGCGACGTCGAGTCACCGAACGATGTTATGGAATATGTCACCGATTATTTGGGCGATGGAAAAGAGGCGAAGAGTTTCGTGAAACAGTTCTTAGACAGGAGGTCGGCGCTGTGTGGTACGACGGGCTCGGTTGTCATGAGCACCATCGCCGTCACGTCGGTATCCGGAGCTGTGAAGAAAGCGAAGAAGAAACCCGAAGATGCCTCCGCTGCGAGTAAATCTACCACCAAACAGCCAGCTAGTAAGCAAAATTCTATGGAATTTACAGAAGTAAAGGTTTGTAAATTTTTTCGTAGGGTGAATTTTTGTATAATCACGAACGCAAAACTAATACGAATTTTCAAAAACGCCTTTACTAACGGAATCGTTAAATTTAACATTTTGGGAATTTTTCGCTATTATCGGAAAAATTCGCATCGCGACGAACTAATGAAAATTGTACTTCTTGCGAATTCACATCTTCAAAAGGCCATTCTCCTTGATTCTACGTTCTGTCGTTTTGTTGCAGGGAAAAATGAAAAAAGGAAAAAAGAAGCAATTAATGCGAGTAGATAACGCGTTATTAGGATTTAATGTAACCGCGGCTCCGGATCGTATTAACATCGGAGATCGAGATTACGGAGAGGATTTTTATTAAGTTGCACATTCACACTTGTTAATTAAATGAAAGAGATCGATGGTATATCATATCCAAAGGCCGGAAAAAATATAAGGAAAAATAATACATGGCATCGCTGTTTTCCTATAACTATATAATTTTCCCTCCGAAAAATGAAGTTTTCATTGTTTTTTGAAAATTTTCGACGAAAAATAGTTTCGAAGTCGCAGATACATTGTGTCTGATTTGTTCCTGAAGTACGGGAGAGGAACGTGTTATCGTTGTACACTGTTAATTACGCAATAGTATAAGTGTTGATTTTCTATTTCATTGAATCCTTTTTTTTTCTAATACGCAGGAAAAATAATTTTTCAGATTTTAGCATTTATTATTTTTCGTTTGTCGCGTGTCTATTATTATTTTTCTCTTTCGTATAGAAATACATATACCTTTTATTTGTATTGTAATACGAAGTATTGTACAGAATTTTTATATATTTGTTGTAAAATTATCTGTGATAAGAAAGTACTAAAATTAACGTGCGTCGCGTTTTTTTGAATGAATCTGTGGAAAAATGAAGTTTTTTTTTCGTTATGTAATAGTTAATGTTTGAAAAAATATTGTTGAAACGTTGTTATTTTACATGTGTTTTGTTTAGTTTTTTTTTTGTAATATTACGAAGTATAAGAAAAAAGACGACGTGTCGAAAGAGAGATATTCGTCTTGAATACGCGTCACTCGTTAAATTCTTGTTGAATACGTGAAATTGGTAGTTTTTCATATGGTTGTGGCGACATCGACACTAATTTTGAGAGCTTTTTTGTATTCGAAAATTTATCAGTTCTGGACACGAAAGTGGTTGTACTTTTTCAATTTGTAATCGCGAATACACTGAAACGAAATGTATCGTAATCGCTCAAAATATACGATAATGAATACGCTTATATGAAAAAATCAGAATTTTGGTTGATTTCAACATGTTCGAGAGGGTATGAAAGCGATGCCTATTTTTAAATGACGGTTCCTCGCCCGGTGAATTCAATTTGTTTTAAACATGTTTTCATTGTGTACAAAAAATTTGTATTAAACCATTTTTTTGTATTATATCTTTTTTTTTGTTTCCATGTATAAAAAGAATCCATCTCGATGTAATTGTAAACAAGAATAAATGATTTTAAGTTTAGGTTTTTGTAAATGGAGTTTTATTCGTTTTATATCGTGGATTTTAGAGGTTTAACGAAGTATTCCCAAGAGATTGTGAAATTTCGACGTTATGAAGAAAGTTGATCTGATGGAGAAAAATGTCAAGTTTATTTGGCACGAGCATGAAGTAATCTTCCATTTTTATAACTTTTACCACTCCGGTGATACGTAATTACATATTTTGCGAAATTTTTATAAATCTTGCGAAGTTACTACGTGCTTGGTGATCGAAAATGTAAAACTAGATGTACGGTACCAATTAAAAGTACGGAATTAATTGTAAAGTTTTACCAAAGGATTACGTGGGATTTCATGAAACGGAAAGTCGGTTTGATTTGGAAGCGTAGTTGATGTGGTTTACAGCGAGTTCAAGTAAGATTTACGAGTCGAAGGGTGTTAGATGATTCATGAGGATTTGTAAATGCCAGAGATGCTATTAATCCGTCATATTGGAAATATGTAAAGCTTCGATGGAGGAAATACGCGAGTTATCGTGTATGCTAATGGCGAAGATTTACATGGAATGTATAGGTTTTTTTGTGGTTTATTTTTGACAGATGTTTTAATGTTTGTTGATCTCGAGTCGGTGATAAATAATTTTCTCGCGATGTATGTCGTAAAGGTTTGTTTAATTTATAGTGAAGGACTTGAGTATGCGTCCAGCCGTCCACACGAAATTCAAAGACTGTTTTTTTTTTTACAAGTCTCGTTCGGAATAAGTACTACATACTTCCGATGATATCCGAAGTGTTTTGAAGGGACTTGAAAAAAATCAGTCTTCGAATTTCGGGTGTACGCAGACTGAAATTCGTGAAAGCTGTAGCGCTGCAGTCATTATAGTGTGTAAAACTCATTAAAAAATTTTTGTCGTTTATTAAGTGGTAACACTGTTAGCCGGTATCATTTTTCATGGATTTCAAATCAAGAATTATCTCGTTTTATTTCATTTCGACGTGATTTTAAAATTTCGATTGATTAAATGTAATATTTAGAATAATTGCAGTGAGGACATTTTTCTAAGTTGGAGTTGTCTTCGAATCACATATGCATTTCATTATTCTCGTTGTAAGTGTAATACTACGCGTAAATCTATAAAAATTGTACACAACGAGAAAACACCACCGTCGATTTTGTGTTATTTTCATATTATGTAGAATACTATGTCACATCGCGTTGTTTTAGTCTTTCAGAAAACCACGGCTTTTACGATGTAAAAAAACTTGGAAGACTTCCAACGTCGTAGTTTCAAGTTCGTATGAATTACAGTTCATTTTAATAATTGACAGTCGCGATAGTGAAATGGAAAGTGAAACTGTTGCAGCTCCTCTCCGTAACCCTTTCGTCGTTGTGAAATTTGGCAATGGTAACATTCACGTGTAATCCAAACCCCGAGTAATTTTTAGTTCTAGTATCGAATTTTATCAGTATTCGATGAGTAATGTCGTTCATATGTTTTGTTGCAGTGCATCGAGCAAGAATTTGCAAGAAACATGTGTATATCAATACTTTTAAGTACAGAAGTGGAATTGGTAGGTGATAATAAATTATCGAAAAATAAGTGCATTCGGGTGAAGTTTCGGTAGAAATAATACACTTCGGTATGCAAGACTAACTCCGTGAAGATATACAGCGTATGCCCCGTATTTGAAATTTATACGCTGGAATTTTATTAAGTTTACTATTATCGCGAACAAGCGTTTAGAAAAAGCTATTATGGAATTATACGTGGTTTTCGTAGTATAAAGGAAAATATGCATAAGCCAAGAAATCTTTCATGTGTACAACGTCCATTATGTAATATGGTCAAAAGAGAATAATTACGATGGTGTTGCCACCTTCATGTAAGCTGTTGGGAATAAATGGCCAACGTAGAATAGAAAATTTGGCCATATGCTTTTTGCTAAAGCTTTGGAAAACTTACTTTCGTGAAGCTAATAAAAACCGTGTTTTTTTTCGTCGTAACCGAAATTCCCTCTCTCAACTTTTGTATCGCAAGTCCAAATGTAATGGTGGTTTTGGTCAAGAACGTAATTGAAATTTTCACACATTGGAAATATATCGATGTCCCTGATAGTTTCACCCTTTTTTCATGCTGTGCGCGGTGTTATTCCGGATGACAAGAGAAAATACAATTATTGTTTGGATATAAATGTCAATGGAATGTGGAGATTTAAGCGAAAACCTTCCGATGGAGGTTTTCATCAGAAATGTGGAGGTTCGCTTGAGTGTAATGACAACTGGGATTTTTTTATTTAATTATTATTTAGCGTAATTTCGTCGTATCGAGTATTATGACGTAAGTAACTGGATTTTGTATTTTCATGTAAAAGGTAAGTTCGAATTATTCAATTTTTTGATCTATTGCAGTTTGCAACGTATGGTTGAATCGAAGTGTTTTCTGGTTTCTTATCAGTGGAATTGTTGATAACAGGCGTCCAAATTATTAATTTCCGCTCTCCGCTGGAAAATTATACTGCATATATACCTCTTGGAAAATACTGTATGGACAAAATAATCAAATATGAGATAGATACAGCAGTTGAACGGATCAGTGAGATAAATGACAACAAGTGCAGAGATAGAATAATTAGATTTAACGTTAGAAAAATTATGGAAAAGGTGTATAAAAAAGTTCAGATCAGATATATTAGAACAACAGCGAATAATAAATTCAGGAGAATTAAAAAATAGTACAGACAATGAGAGATGGCTTACAGAGAGAGTAGAAGAGAGGAGGTGGTACTTTTGAGAATGAGAATCGATCATACAACGATCACGCATTTACCATTGATCACCGAGGACGAAGTAAAACGTTTTAGCTAATACGGAATGACTCGGACCATTACGCATTATCTCATGAAATGCATAGTACACAATACTATAAGAAATACATACTTTGGTCAGGAAATACAGGGAGAGGAGGAGGTCTTAGAAGGTAGCAAGAAAAACATTCGAAAGGCCTTTAAGTTGCTAAAAGAAGCTGAACTGTTTAACCTAATTTCATTATCATTTTTTGCTTTTTCCCTTATTACTACATTATATATAAATAGCTGGCGAAGCAGAACGTCACAAAATAAAAATATATTATTATTATAGATTATAGATGATCGATGGCTGAAAATCATCGAATCAAAAGCGTTAATTTCATTGATTTTGAATTTAAAAAAAAAAAACATGAAGAATAGATGAACTGAAATGAAACATCGTATTAAAAAATATTTTAAAAACTTGAAAATTATTCAATTGATGAAATTTCAAACGAAAACAACTTTCAAGGGTATTTGGGTATTACAATCTACAGATATTTTAAACCATGCAACCTTAATTAAATTTTAATTTGCTGAGAAATCAATATTCGGTGAATTTTCCTCCATCTACGAATATTTCATAACGTAAAAACTTTTCGAAGAAATGTAAAACAGGTAGAAAATTGTATCGTGAAATCCATAACGCTGAAATTCCAAAATGAACGGTGGAAAGTTTTCTTTATAAATGATATTCCATAAATGACGAATGTAACTACACGACGGTGTAATTGAGAATTTAGCGAAAAATGCCGAAAAACTGGATTCCTGTTTTATAAAGATTACTGTTGTGTTGTAATTTCAATCTCGTTGTATGCAGAAGCCGATAAAGTTTATTACTCAATTCGCCATTGTAAAGTTTTCTCGTTAAATTCAATCCATTTGAGTATTTCGAAGCCAAAATAATGTTCAGCCAGTTGCACTTTTTCCCTTTAATTTTCCTTTATTACCATCGAAAGCTGAATTCGAAGAATGTACGAACAAGATGCAGAATTCTTGGGTGTTTTAATTCAGCGTTTATTACTTGGACGATGATTTCGGTGTTTTTACGACAAAAACGTCCTAATTGAGGACTTCTTGTAGGTAATTTGTTCGACAACGAGATCACAATCGATAAACGTCTGCGGAAGCAACAAGATGACCCATTTCAAGTAAGAACTTCGACAAGAACCATCTCGGTCGTCCTTGATGTACGGCCTCACGGTACAACAACGTCACCCGGGTCAAACGCAGCGTACCGACGACGTCGCCGCATCGAGCAGCAAAAGCCGGCAATGGCACTACGGGGACACCGATGACGACACCGAGTACATCCAAAACAGCACGAGATTTACGAGCGGAATCGAGAAAGGAGAAAATAAACGAGACCGCGAAATGAAAATTGGTACATCTCGGAAAGTTTGCCAAAAGCGAGGAGAAAAATGCGGGTAATACTAAAATAATAATTTAACTAAAAGTATTGTTTATTACGTACATGTTCGGTGTTGTAGTATGTGCAATTTTCACGGTGTTCTGGACGCGCTTGCGTTGTACGACGCGGCGGCGAAATTTGTGATCCCCCCTTTGCACGCCGTGTACGCAAAACAAGCGTACACGAGTCCCCTCAGATTAAACTCGATATTGGCCAACGTCAGGTTCGGCCGATGTTCATTTCTTCGGTGCAAGTTTTTAATCACGCAATTGTCGAAATAAATTAGCCGATTTCCGGTACGTAATTTTCGTTTTGTCGCGAGCCATGATCGTTTGAATTTTTTTAATCGCTTACGAGTTACGTTATTTGGTAAGTTTGCATTTGTATCCTTTTTGCGTGTTTTTTACGCTTTTTAAAGGAATTCCTCGCGTGTTTTCGCGTCCACGAAGCGTGGTACGAGTTCGAAGTTCGGTGGGAAAAAGTCGCATATGAGGAAAAAATCAAAGCGTTATGAAATTTCAATGCCAAAAGTCGTTAACATCTTAATGGGTTTTCAGCCGAGTTTTCCTTACTTTATGAAACACGATTAACAAGTGAATTACTCGCGGATTTTAGACGAAAATTGATAAAGAGCGAATTTTCCTTCGAACTGAACCGACCGAAGGGGAATTCGCCGCGTTGCGACGTGTGACATGACAGATGCTATTTATAATATTTATTGTTTCGTGACCTTCACCTTGTATTCGCACGATATATTTAACCCTCGAAAAGGGTTATCCTCGTTTTATCGCCGGATTAATTGAATAGAATATGTAAATTTTTCTATCGACGTGTTCTACACAGTTAAACGATCGAAGAATACCTCGAATACCGAAAATACTCGACGTGGTCGTAGTTCATCCAAGTTGTCATTCCTGCGGTGATTGGTTTTTCAAATTGTTATCGTTACTTGATCCGAATATAAAATAGGTTTGTAACTATGACGGAATACGCCAAAGGCTCTTTTCCTCCTTCTAGACATCGGAAAAAAACAGAATTTTGCGAGTAATCATTTTTCAAGGACATGTTAATTCGTACAAGTACTTTTTCCACGTTTTCCAAAATTGATACGTTACATTTTCCTTATCTCACGTCATATTCGGGTTTTTTTCAGTCACCGAAACATCACGCTCGAAGGCTTCACGTGTTCTATTTCCGATTACGATAAAAATACCTTATCCGGGGAAACTGTCGCCGAAACGGGCCTAAAAAATAAACGACACGGAAACACCAATACCTGCAATTAAAGGGTAATTTATCGCCGACGCAGCATCGAATTCGCTCAAC
Organism: Maconellicoccus hirsutus; assembly: GCA_003261595.1. NCBI lineage: Eukaryota > Metazoa > Arthropoda > Insecta > Hemiptera > Pseudococcidae > Maconellicoccus > Maconellicoccus hirsutus. The sequence continues at coordinate 29,560 of QBDW01005568.1, read as the reverse complement.
CGAACGCGATACATAATTTCAAAAGGTCCCGATAAGGCAGATCTTTTGGTCGTTAATGTATCGTAACATGTGCGCGGTATTTTAGACATAAATCATACACAATATATAAAAGCCGTCCCAAGATAATTGTAACGACATGACAAATGGACTTTTTTCCAGTCTTATATGTAAAATTGATACGAGAAATATCACGTTTTGATGATACAACCGTAAACGCGCGAATAATGTCGAGATTTTCGAGAATTTTTATTGTTTTAGCAACGCGAAAAAACCTGTCTCGAGACGAAATTGTTGCGGGATTATACTCGAACGAGAAACAAAACCATCGTGTAACGATGTTTTTGTATTATGCCCTTTTTTTTTCATCCAAAGAGGATTTGGCGCTCTACTTTGAAAATCGTTCTAATTGCGGTAAATCGACGATTTGTAATTTTTTTCTGTTTTTTTTTTTCAAAAACACATGCAACGCGAAGAATTTGCAAACTTCGACGAAAAATGAGACTCATGAATCGATAAACATTAATATACATTAATGTTAATATTACTTTTTTTAAAATGAAAATTAATCAACGGTTAACGATATTTTAATCGATTTTCGTCTCAATTATTCATAAAAATACGCACTCCACTTTCAAGTACTTTATTCCGTGATTAAAACCGCACAGTTTTGAAAGTTTTCGCAAAAATTACTTCAGAAATGGCGTCATTTGCAGCTTGATTTATGGTTAACGAGAAAGGGTACTTTTTTGGCATCGAGCTACGTATTAAAAGAATATCTTCGATTTTTGCTTGCTCCTTTGAGGCAATTTCCGAAAAGTTATATTAAAAAGATGGAGTGAAATTAAGGTAAATATACTTCTGATTTCAAACTTGAATTGCAAGTAATTTTTGTAACTCAAAGAGGTGTGATTTGCATAAAACATCAGATTTTTCATTATTATAGTCAAACTGAAAAAAAAGTTAATAAAATATTCGCATTATACTGGGTGTTCAAATAAGTTTGGCTCACCGTTTAGAGAATTTTCGTGCAATACTTTCAATTGGCAGTACTGATTGCTGTAAACTAATATAAATAATTGCTACCCACCCTCGAAAACAGAAATTCCCATGAGCCTGTTCACGATAATTTTTATAATGGAATTTTAGATTTTGAAAAATTTACAAATGTTATTTTGGATTTAAATAATCAAGAAGTTCTATATTTTTTTATTAATTAAGCTAAAAAGTCAAAATAAAATTCGACGTTGTTATCGAAATTAATTCACATGAAAAAAATCGAAAATTTGTTTGAAATACATTTTGCTTGAAATCTTCGAATTTTTCAAGTATAATTAAATTTTTCTCCATTTAAAAAGTTATCGACTTTAAATAAAATATGAATAATAATGATTGGAGGAAAAGGCGATTTTGGCTAAAATTCCTCTCTGGTGATTTTTTTTATTCCAGTTTTTATTAAAAATTATGGAGAGTAAATCTCGAAAATATTTTAAACGTCATTTTCAAAATTATTCAAGAAAAAAATTAAAATTTATATGGATTTTTTCGCTTAAAAATAAAATATTAAATTTATCAATAAAAAAATGTAAATAAAAATACAAGTACATAATTCAAATAAATTAATAATAACTTTGCTGTAAAAATTGAAAAAAAATTCCTTCATTTCGCGATTTTTTAGTTTTTACATCAAACTATGCGCAGAAAACCTCCCAAAAATGATAAAAATCGCTCATTTTTATTATAATATTTTTAATTTTAATTTTTTAAATTTAAATATCGTTATTGAAAAAAAAATACCCCCCCCCCTTAATCTAAAAAATTCTGTCTATAGCACCGTTGATGTATCTGGAATTATTAATTGTCTACAAAATCATTTTCCCTTATTATCTCAAATTCTTGAATAATTAATCTGAACATTACCAATGTTCAGATTTGCAAATGAAAGAAAAACTTACGAGAATCGTTCGTGAACGAATATCCTATTTAATAATTCTATTTATGATACCTTAATTAGAAAAATTGATTCGTGAAGGAAAATTGAACGGATAGCATGTCGATATAAAAATGGATTATTATTATAAAGTTTGCCAGGGCTTCTTAAAGTTGTAGTATTTGAACAAAAATTGGAATTTTTTTCAAGAAACGTTTTTATTTGTACTTTGTGATGTCGGTCAATTGACGTTTTATTTTTTACTTTTTACTGAGATTGGTAGGAAGATGGAAGTGTCCTCTATTTCTTCATTTTCTGGAGCAAAGGATTGTTGAAGAGAGCATTTCAAGACAAATTTGTGTAAAATGTGGTTTATGAAGAAGCTTTTCTGTCATGATTTTTGCTTTGGTATTATGTTTTCTCCAGTGTGACCACATCTTCAAAACAAAAATCAAGAACCAAGATAAATAATAATAAAAAAAAAAGTTTAAAAAATAACGAATATTTAAAAAAATGAAAATTTTTAGAAAACCCACATTTTATTGGGTTTGATTTCAACAGATGTTTCGACAATTACCTCAATTCTACCAAAGCTGAAAAAAAATCGCGAAAAAATTAACATATCCGATTTAATGACAGAATAAAAATCTCCCAAAATTCCAAGCATTTTTCCATATCCGATTCAACAACATTACCTTATGCCTCTGAATTTAGGCTTTTTTACCCTTTTTTTTTCCTTTTGCAAAATAAAACACGACTAAGCCGCTGCGAACGTCCCAACGCGAAATATTTCCGTTGGAAAGTGCGCTGTAAATGAAAAGTATCACAAAAAACGACCTTTATGGCGAATAAATTCAGCTCACAATTAGCCAAACATTTGCTGGTAAATCTGTTAATATCTCTGGCTTAGTACAATTGCTAAAATTAATTACTCGATTTACAAAAGAGCTCTCGACGTGAGCTCGGCGTGTTAGGTAAACAGGGGGCGATGCTATTACGAGGTGTAAATTGGTTAAACGTTCGTGTCGAGCGTATTGTTTCGGTGGTCTACAACGTACTATACGAAATTAACGTTGATTTAATAATTGAAAATTGGACGGAAATGATTTCCGATGTGAAAAAAAAAATTACCAAAAACTAAAAAAGAAGGATGAAAGTTTAATTAAAAAAAACAACGGTTTGTAACCACTTGTTTATTTTTTTGCTGTTTGTATTACGTTGTAAAAACTTCCCGAAGTACAAATAAAATTACGTTTTGGGTTGATTTAGAATTATCCGCTTCGAGTATAAATAATAAACGAGAATCGTTTACTCGGTTTTAAACTTCGATAATGAAAGGTCCTTCCCTCAGGCTCCGCTTTAATCAAACTTTCGATTCGTAGTTTTCGAACCACTAATATGCAATTCAAATGTCAACTTTTAGCGTGACCGAAACGGTTACGGTAACGTTAAACGTTTCATTTAATATATAAACATCTCATAATCTAAACACGACCGAAATTTATGTCAGTTCGGGCTCCTATGGGCCTTTTTTTTCACCCCTTTTCTTCACCAACACTTGCAAACGTACTATAACGACGAAACGATAAGAAATTAGCGGAAGGGCGTGATTAAATAAGCTTAAAGTTTACCGTTGCTTTTGTGTCGTCGCCCAAATTCGTCGTATTAATTACAAATTCGCTTTCTGCTTTTTGCACTTTTCCACTTCATTTAATTCGTCAGTTTTTAGGGTGGAAATTTCCCGTAACGTTATCTTCCGTTTTAAAGACCTTTGGTATTTTTATAATTGAAAACGCTCGACGCCGCGTGCGGGTTAATTGCGGAGTAATTTTTTCGCCGGGAGGGTATTCGATGACACCGGAATTACTCCGGCGTGAATGGTTTGTTTCGTTTTAAATCACCTTTTGAAATTCGCTGATGCGATTGTTGGCAATCGCCGAACCGAGGAATTGCTCGAGTAAGCGAGAATTTCGTATATTTTAAGTGGTGTTTTGTATTTTCGAACTTTTTTCTTATATTCGAAGAAAGCTTGTTCGAGTATGTAAGACGAGTCTGAAGAAGGGTTGGTATTGTTGATCTGAATATTCAAGAGTGTATTTCGTCATTGTAAATATTTTTTATACGACATCTTTGCTAAAATTATTGAACATCTTTGCGAGCTTGTCTAAACAAGATGGCGGAAATTTGAAAATTTCGTATAAGGATAGTTTCAATTACATCTATCTAGTAATTAAAATTCCTCATTTTGTTCTATTCTGGATTCTCGAACGATAACTTAAGTACTTATGGTAGTAGAACCAGTGTTGCCACTTTTATGGATTCAAAAAAGGCGATTTGAAATTAAAAATATGATTTCTTTGTTGCAATTATGAAAAATTCGTTTAAAATTTCTTAAAAATTGTCAAAATATTGTTAACATCGTTCAAAGCATTTCAGTATTTGTTCAATACAGCAAAAAACTTGTACAAAACGATTACTTCGATGAAAAATTTGTTAAAAGTTACCAAAATGCCATTAAAATTGTTCAAAGTTGCTCGATATTTGCTTAAAATTACAAAAAAAATTGCGCAAAACGATTAAATTAACAAAAAATTTGCATAAAATTTCAAAAAAACATCGAAATGTGGTTAAATTAGTTTAGAATCGAACAAAATTTGATTAGGATTGCGCAAAATTGTCAAATTGTTGTTGAAATTGTTCAATGTTTATAGAAAAACGCCTAAAAACTATCAAAATGTTACTAAAATAGGTTAAAATCGATTAAAATTTATTTAAAATCGCTTAAAATTGTACAAAATCGTCAAATGTTGTTAAAATTGTTCAATATTTATACAAAAGGGCTTAGAAAGTGTTAAAAAGTTGTAGAAAAGGGTTAAGAATGAATCAAAATTTGTTCGAAACTTTTTAAATTGCACAAAATTATCGGAAAGTTGTTAAAATTGTTTAAAGTTGTTCATTGTTTGCACGAAATCGTATGAAAGCCACTGAAATGTTGTTAAAATACTTTAAAATCTATCAAAATTTATTTAAAATCGCTTGAATCGCTTGAAAATGCGCAAAATTGTTAAAATGTTAAATTGTTCAATATTTTCACCAAAGTGTGTAGAAACTGTTGAAATGTTAGAAAAAAATTTAATTTTTCATTAATTGGATTGTTTTGTGCGACTTTTATGCAATTTTGTGGAAATATTGAACAACTTTAAACAACTTTTACAACATTTTGACAATTTTCTGGAATTTTAAATAAATTTTAATCGATTTTAACTGCTTTTACATTTTTGTCATTTTGACAATTTTATGCAATTTTTAACGATTTTAAACAAATTTTGATCAATTTTAACAGTTTTTATGCATTTTTGTATTAGCATTGAACAATTTTAAGTACATTTTAACAATTTTGCGCAATTTAAAAAAAAATTTTGATGGGTTCTTAACTACTTTAGCAACTTTTTAGTAATTTTGTTCGAATATTGAACCATTTTAAACAATTTGGACTACATTTTGGCAATTTTGCCCAATTTTAAACAAATTTTGATTAATTTTAAACTATTTTAACATTTTGATAGTTTTTTGCAATTTTCAGCAAATTTTTCGTTGATGTAATCGTTTTGCCCAACTTTTTTGCAATTCTGTGTAAACACTGAATAATTTTGAATAATTTCAACAACATTGTGGCAGTTTTTATGCAGTTTTGAGCAAATAATGAACAATTTTAACAACATTTTGATAACCTTGTGAAATGTTAATGAATTTTAATCAAGTTTTGATCAATTTTGAACTATTTTATCAACATTTTGACAATTTTTTGCAATTGTAAACAAATGATGAACAACTTTAAACAATTTCTACATGACTTTGGCAATTTTTGTACAACTTTAAGCAAATTTTTCATCAATTTAATTGTTTTGTACAAGTTTTTTTTGCTATTTAGAACAAATATTGAACAACATTTTACGGTTTTAACAATATTTTAATGATTTTGTGTAAATTTAATCAATTTTAATCAATTTAAACAAAACTTTAACTCCCTGTACAAAAAATGCTTCATTTTATTGAGAAATTTAAATTAAATATTTTCTTTTTAATTCAAGAAAACCAGTAAAACCTTTGAAAACTCGTAATCGTAAAGATTTCAAAACACCTCGTAAAAGTTAAATTTCCTTCATAAAATCTCGTCTTACTTTAATTAAAAAATAAAAAGAAGGTCATCAACATACTGGAAAGCACTCGAAAGTCGACGAATTTTCTTCGATTCCCCGAGCTCGTATTTTTCCAACTTTTTCATCACTTTCGATTCTCGTCCATTAAGGTTTTTTTTTCACAATGCAGTGTGAAAACATGCGAGTTGTTCGGACGAATTTTTAGGGTAAAAATCTCGAGTGTTCGAGTATATTGAAAAAACAACTTCAGCCTTTCGCGTCGAGTCGGTTGTGCGAGGAATTTGCCTAAAAAGTTAAGTATTTAGTAAACATAGTATGTTTTTACGGCGGATTCAGTCAAATGTCGTATGAAAGATTCCATTAGCTTTTATGTCACATTTTAGGATACTTCGGTGGAATAAAATGACGTAGTTGGGGTTTTACTTTAAAAGACCATCTATTACTATTTGACGTACTATTTGGTGAAATCGTGCGCCGTCAAATTTCAAAATGCTAGATTAATTTTATATCTTTATAACAAAAGAGGGGGAAAATGGCGATAAAGTGTAATTTTTCTTATCGCCGTTTCAAGCAGCGTAATCAAAAGTTGCTCTGTATAAAAGTTACGACTTTGGAACCGAAAACGAGCCGTTTCAGGAGGAGTGAGCTTTTTTGTAGCTGTTCATCGCGCGACCAAACGCGGTGTGCGGCGGAGGGGGGGGAAGGGAAGGGCAGAAAAGGGCGCATCGAACACCGTTTCGGCGTTTCAATTCGAGTGTATTCATTTTTCTTCGGATCACCACTTAATGCAGTTAAAAGCGCCCACGACCTTGCTCCGTTTCCTTTGGGTGTATTCGGACTCTTGGCTTTTTGTCGACTCCATACGCGGTAAGGAGTATTTTCAATAAAACAATAAAACCATTGATGGCGTTTTGGTGCCTCGATATAAACCGAAGCCTTCGAGCGGTGTGGGCCAAAATGCCATGATGCTGTAAAATTACCATGATCGTTTACACGAGCCGGCACGTTGAGAAAATTCGCCTCGTAAGGGAAACTCGCTCGTATTTTTACACGACGAAATTATCAGCATTGCGGGTCGGCCGGGCGAAGGGACGGATTTAACGGCGAGGAAACCATTGATAAAGGAAACAACGAAAATGTATTCTTTTCTTCTTAATTCGATATTTTAAAAGAATACACCGCTCCCCTCACGTCACCAGGAGAAATATTATCATCGCGTGCTTCGACCTGGTATATCTGCGAGCTGAATATAACGAATAATTTTCAGTAATTTTTTTTCTTCTTTATAGTCGTTCGCTCTTAACAATATCTTTATCAATTCTGCGTTTGACGTATTTTAAATTACATTTTTTTTAAAGCTATTTTCTTCTTTTGCCGGATTTTTTTTTCCGCCATGTACGGTGCGGTTTCTTATTCACTCGTTACTCTTGGAGAAGAAAAAAAAAACGTATACAAACAACGAATGATGAACTTGTGTGTAGAAAATATGTAAAATAGGGGTCTGTTTTTAATATATACGCGAAGAAAGCTCAATATAGACGTTTCTTTATATTTATTCACACACCTAACGAGTATCTCGTGAATAAAAACCATTTAACCGGAGAGCCTACATTTTGTATGTTTAAAAAGAGGGAAAAAATGATGAAAATTTATATTTAGCGCTATTTCATCGTCCGTCCGGAGCATAGTGACGTGGAACAGGCCGCTGAAGTGGTTTTGAAACGCAGGTCATTTGGATGTTTCAAAATGTACCAGAGATATTGCATATTGCGAATTTTATGTTTCCTTCTCTTTTTTTTTCAGCGCAGATTAGACTTCTAATCGGGATAAATTATTGTTTTTTTTCTACGGATTACCCCAGTTGCATAACATGAATATCGAAGGTACACCATTGTTTAGCAGAACTACTTTTCCATCTTATTGTGATGAAAAACGCTTCTCAATCATATACCGCATCCATTTCCGGTCCACCATGTTAACGTATGTTGCCATTTTTCATTTAACTACATCATGAGCTATTTCGTATCGAATTCTCGATTTTTTGTTAGCATAGATTCCTTTACCTGATTGGCTAACATTCATAACCCTGTGAAAAATTGTCAAAATGTTGATAAAATAGTTCAAATAGATCAAAATTTCTTTTAAATTCCTTAAAATCGATCAAAATTGTCAAGACATTGTTAACAATGATTAAAGCTGACTAACGTTTGCACAAAATTGCACAAAAGTTGTGTAAAACGATTAAATTAATGTAAAATTTGGTTAAAATTTAAAAAAAACTATCAAATTGTGGTTAAAATAGTTTATCATGGATCAAAATTTATTTAAAATTGCTCAAGATTACGCAAAAGTGTCAAAATGTTATTAAAATTGTTCAGAATTGTTTAATATTTGCTTAAAATTGCGCAGAAATGTACAAAACGTTGTTAAAACTGATTGAAGCTGACTAATATTTGCATAAAATTGCACAAAAGTTGAGTAGAACGATTAAATTAATGTAAAATTCGGTTAAAATTTTAAAAAACTATCAAATTGTGGTTAAGATAGTTTATCATAGATCAAAATTTATTTAAAATTGCTCAAAATTACGCAAAAGTGTCAAAATGTTGATAAAATTGTTCAGAATTGTTCAATAAAAATTTATTTAAAATTTCTCAAAATTACTCCAAAGTGTCAAAATGTTGTTGAAATTGTTCAGAATTGTTTAATACTTGCTTAAAATTGCGCAGAAATGTACAAAACGTTGTTAAAATTGATCAATATTTGCTCAAAATGGCGTAAAAACCGTTAAATGTTGTTAAAATTGATTAAAGTGGATTAACATTTGCTCAAAATTGAACTATAGTTTTGTAAAACTATTAAATTAACGAAAAATTTTGTTAAAATTGCAAGAAACTATCAAAATATTGTATAAATAATTTAGAATCGATTAAAATTTGTTTGCCTAAAATCGCGCATAATTGTCGAAATGTTGTTAGAATTGTTCAATATGTTCTAAAAATTGTACGAAAGTTGTTCAAATTAATGAAAAAATTGGTAAAAACGCAAAAAAACACCGAAATGTCGTTAAGACAGTTCAAAATTGATCAAAATTTAGTTTAAAACTGCTTAAAATTATTAAATTAATAAAAAATTTTGTTACATAAAATTGCAAGAAACTATCAAAGTACTTTTAAAATAGTTTGGAATCGATGGAAATTTGTTTAAGATTTCGTAAAATTGTCAAAATGTGAAAATTATTTAAAGTTGTTCAATATTTGTTAAAAATTGTTTAAAAACATTTAAAATTTTGTTAAAATAGTTTTGAATTGTTCGATGCTCGTTTAAAATCGCTTAAAATTGCACAAAATTGTAAAAACGTTAAAATATTTTGCACAAATTTGAGCAATTTTAATAGAATTTTGAAAATTTTATGTATTTTATGTTAAGCAATTTTAAACACATTTTGATCGATTAACTATTTATACAATATTTTGACAGTTTCATGCAATTTTAACCAATTTTTTTATTAATTTAATCGTTTTGCACAATTTTTGTACAATTTTGAGCAAATATTTATCAACTTTGATCAATTTCGATGACATTTTGGCAATTTTTTGGAATTTTAAGCAAATTTTAATCGATTCTAAATTATTTTAATATTATTAATATAATTAAAATGGTTTAAAATCGATCAAAGGTCTTTGACCTTATAGTGGGAACACACTAAATCCAAGCAGTGCTACCAACTTGATTTTTTTCAACGTCTACAATCTTTTCAAAAATAGTCATTGATTAATTTTCTTTTCCTAGATTTCTACTTTTCAAAAAAAAAAAAAATAAAACGCCTACAGCAACATTTGCACTTGACAAGAAAAAGTTCCTTTTTACGTACTTTCTACGAATATATTGTAATACACTATTCCCCTACAAATTTGACGATCGGCAGACCCGCTCCGGAGTGTAATTCAAGTTGCTTAATTACCTTCTCGAAGGAACGAAGAATTCCATGTTCACTCCGTATAAAAAATTTTTTTTCAAGACGAAAAAAGAAACAGCCTCGCTTCCCACTTAACGTGTTCATTTACAGTAAAACATAAGCGTTGGATTTTTCCTTCACAATTTAAATATTATTCCTTCTATATTGAGTTTTAGTTACACAAAGTGCTATAACTTTACTCGCGCTGTAAGTTTCGAAACAAAAAGACTTGAAATCCGGCTCTAATCAAATTACAAAATTTTCCAACGCTACGTTCTTCGACCTTGGTACGACTTTGTCAATATCGAATACCCGCATCTTGTTCACATAGTTTTTGCGTTTTCAAACGTTAAAAAAATATTCTCGTTATCTAAAACTTTTTTTGCGCTATACAAACACACCGTAGGAATAAACGTTCTTTAAAAGCTTTCATATATAGACCATAAGAAGAGATATTTCACAGTTTCGAATTCCTTTTGTGAAACATGCCCCAAAGTTGGCGGCGGCGTTTGGAATATTCGCAAAAAGGAATCGGGTCTGAATACCGAGGTTTTGTGTTGGTTTACAATACGATGGCGTAAAAATTCCTCGCGTTAATTTCCCGATTAAGAGCTCGCAGCGTTTTCAAAAGCTACGTCGAAAACAATGACAAGCCGGCGCGAGGCTCGTGTAAGATATATCGCGTGATTAAAGAAAATCGCACCGGAGCCGCCCTCGTGCGCCGGAATCAGGGGGTGATTTGCGGGCTATGATTTATTAAATTTTATATAATTTCTTAATGGCACCGTAAAGTGAAGACGCGACCAACGTCAAGGTTAACGCTTCCATCGTGCTCAATTATTAAACGCGAAATGCTCAAGTAACGTAAAAGATGCCTTTATAAGCTCATTATACGGGGAAAGTTTCCGTTATCGTTGGTATAAACTAAAAACCACGGTTTACATGTGCGTACCGCGTAATACCTACACCTTGACAGGGAAAATTTCCGCAAGCTAAGGGCATCTTTTCAGCACAGGAGCTCTGACGTCATGTATTAAAATGCTATTACCAGAGTTTCCATATCAAAGAAAATATCCCGCGCCGAGCCTCCGCTTTTTCCGAGCTCCATATGCCGCCAAAACGTTGCAAAACTCAGATCGATTTCATAACCTGGCATAACATAAGTCGACGAAGAAAGCTCGATTTTTCGCGAATCCATTTCCAGCGTACGCTCGACGTTCAGACACGTTTAATTTCTACGCAACTTGTCTCCTTTTTTTTCCTGTTTCATATGGCGCGTGAGAACATTACATGCGAATGAAAATTTCCAAAGAAAAGTCAAATGTACATCAAAGTAGGACTTTTTCATACTCATTTATTTTTCAAAGACGCGAAACGCCAGACAAAAGCGTAGAAAAGTTCACCGGAAGGAGTAAAGAAAGCGAGCATGTGAAATCAGACAAAAGTACAGGCGTCGCGAGGGGACGTTGAATACTTGAAATTGTTCTTCGTTTATGCGACGCGAACGCGACACAAAAAAAAGTAAAATTTCGTGTTTTTAATAAATTAAAAATGCGATTCGTTTTGTTGAATGTGCCCGCAGAGGGACTATTTCGCGACGAGCACGACAATTTGGAGGATGGGATTTTGTAAGTTTTTGAGTTTTACGTTTAAAATACCTGTTTAATTTTTTACCTATTTTTTGCAATTTAGGTCATTTGTAGGCATCGATAAATTTTAATTCCTGTTTGGTTAAGTAAATTTTGTAAATTTTTTGTGGCGTCAAATTCCCATAACTTTTTTAGAAATATGACGTTTAGATGGCGAATTTTTGTCACGTCGAACTTTTCTTATGTTTTCAAAAATAGGTTTTCTCTGATAACATGTCATCATAACATGTCTATGATGACATGTTATTGTTATGACGACGTGTCATTCCATGAGTGATGTCTTATGACATGTTATTATGAACATCAATGTCATGGTGATAAGTGACATGACGACATGCAATGGTCATGCCATGATGACGTGTCACGGTCAAGTCACGATGACATGTCGCAGTCATGACACGATGACATGTTATCATGACATGATATGTCACGGTCATGGCATGATGATGTCACGAAGACGTGTTATTGTCACCATATGTCATGACCATGCTATGATCACAACTCATGTGATATGCTATGGTGTTGTCATGACGTGTGATGACATGTAGGTGATTATTTTGTTGCTCTCAGAGCGTGTAATGCATTGCATATTTATATTTAACGAGAAATATAATTTTTTCATGTCATCATAACATGTCTTGGATGACACGTCATTGTTATGACGACGTGTCATTCCATGAGTGAAGTCTTATGACATGCTATTATGAACGTCAATGTCATGGTGATAAGTGACATGACGACATGCAATGGCCATGTCATGATGACGTGTCACGGTCAGGTCACGATGACATGTCACAGTCATGTCACGATGGCACGTTATCATGCCATGGTATGTCACGATCATGTCATGATATGTCATGGCCATGCTATGATAACAACTCATGTGACATGCTATGGCGTTGTCATGACATGTGAGACATGTAGGTGATTATTTTGTTGCCCTCAGAGCGTGTAATGCATTGCATATTTATATTTAACGAGAGATATAATTTTTTCATATCATCATAACATGTCACAGATTATACGTCGTTGTTATGGTGACGTGTCATAGTAATGAGCGACATGTCTATTGCATAATGACATGATGCGGTAACAAGTCATTGTCGTGGTGACATGTCGTGGTAATGTCTAATGACGTTTTGATGAAGATCATTGTTGAGAAGTAAGAAAAATATGTCACACTGTGTTGCGGACTTATACTGTTGCTTATTCGCAAACTAATGATTTTTGGCTTCTTTGACGATTCCTTTGATTTTGTTATCTCGATTTCAATTCGTGGATGCTGATTTCCTAAAAACAATTTTTTTGATGTGATCTTCAGCATTTGTTGAAACTGGATTTGTCATTTATCAAGGTACACGTGTGTTTGAAAAATAAAAAAAAATTCAATTTCAACTTTATATTTCAATTTTCTTTTTTTTTCAAAAAAGAGAAATATTTTTGTGGGGGAATGGACATCTAGAAAAATTTGTTGTTGTAGATGAACCAATCAATTGAATTTTGGTTTTTAGAGAAACGACTTCTAACAAAATTTGATTCAGTTGCTTACATTGGTTACACTTTTCATCCCAATAATCGATTTTAACCTTCATCTTGAGCAAACTGAAAAATATCTCAAGTCCCTTGATCAATTTAATAAATGGATATGTAATTTTTCCATCGTGCTCCTGTCGTAATCCCAAAACTAATTCACAATGTAATCTCTATTTTTAATAATCAGCCTCTTCCAACTACAGGTGTAAAAATCACCAGGAAAAGGTCGAATAATGTAACATATGTAACTTTTTCCATTATCATTCCCATAGGAAATACTTCTATATCCATTAATACAAATAACCTTCGCGTTAATGACCATCTAAATAATACACAAAGTGAACTCGAGACTCGTAACAAAGTTAAATTCAATATTTTTACGTGGGAGTTCGTCAAATTCAAAAAATTGAAATAGTCTTTCAACGAACCGCCTTCCTGTTGCTTGAAAAAATTAATACGCGACATAATCGGGTCGAGTTATTTAGAAAATAAATTATACCGTGTAATTTATTATCAAAATGACCTTGAGCTTGTTTTTTCCAAGTCATCGAGACAATATGGGATTCTCGCGTATATCAATAAAAAAAAAAACTCCGAAAACCACCACCTCCCGCTGTATCTCGAAGAATACAACACTCATAATCAGTTACACCATCGTGTACATCGGGGCGTTAAAATTTTGAACATATTCCAAAAAATTATCGTCGAGTTGTATTAAAAATACAATCGTTTGAAAAGCGAAAGCACGCGTTTTTTTTCACAACAAAAGACAAAACTGCGAGACGTCACGGTTGTAAATTAATTTATCACGAAACCGTTTCATTTCCAATTAAACTATAGCTCAACCACCGAATGAAATTTTCAAAAGGGCAATTTGTTCGGCCAAATGGAGGCAATAATTTTTATTTTATAGTCGAGACGAAAGGCCTACGCCAGAAGGTACTCTGGCGTTTAATTCCCTCAAATGGAACATCTGCTGTCACATTGGCTATATAAATGCAACCTAGTTTTTAACAACGTCACATACTGCCAAAGAGATAAAAAAGACTCCATAAAAACGGTTACATCAAAAACTCCTAAATGCTTTTTTCTACCGAACCGACAATTAGTCAGCGAATCAGAAACCCTCGTTGATGGAGCTTTTCAGGGGGTTATAAATGAAAAAACGTTATCTGAGCGGTCAAGCGTCGAACGCGGTACATTCATATTTCCCATTTTCTATCGAACATTTGCGCTCGTTTGGCGAAAAAATATCGTATTTTGCGATAATCCAGCTCGACGCGTCGATGCAGGCGTGAATTATTATTTTTTTAATATACACGTATTCGATAAAAGCTACCACGCTCTGAAGAATCAATGGGCCCGGATTCGAAAGTTTGCTCGATTTGCTAATACATTATATTGGGAAAAGGTCGTTATGAATATTTTTATCGTCTATGTATACGTACTTTCCGATAGAACTACGCGGGGAAAATATTTTCCTAATACGATACGTGAAAGGAAACCCTATTAAATTATTAAAGAAACTTCTCCCAGGTCCTTTTTCCTTTTGTACCTTTACAATGATATAGCAATGGAAATCGCAAGCCGCAACGTTGTGAATTAATAATACGTGCTCGCTGTCTGAGAAATTATCCACGTGTTTATGCGCATATTTTATTACAGCCGCCAAAAGTACAACCATAAGACCTTTTTGTAGACTGCATTTCATTAAAATTTGCCTTTACGTATCAAATTGCGCTATCACCTCGACGCAAAGATCTCATATATTTTCACGTATATAAGTAGTCATCGCACATAGCAATTTTTTCCTCGACAAATAACAAATAATATGGTGAAAAGCATCTAGAACGTTTCCTGTTTACATATTCGTTTAATAAAGTGTATGTATTTTTTTCGAAAAAGCTGCCATTAAGTTTTTCTCGCTTCCGTTACCAACAGCGACTATATGTCTCTTCTATGTGAAGAAAAAGGTGATTTTTTTGGGCTCTGTCGTCACGTCTTGGGCGCAAAAACCAAAAAGACGGTTGGAAAGTGCTCGATGAGGAGAAGGTATCAAGAAAGGTGTAGGAAGCAATAGAGAACCCTTAAATTTCCACCTAATTTTCAAGCATTTTGTATTTTCGATTTTTTCAAAATCCGTCACCATCCTGGAGACTAAGAAATTTTATTGTAAATATTTTAAGTTATTATAGATTTCTTCGTAAATGTATTTTTTTCCTACTTATGATCAAAATAATGAAAATCTCCCATATTTGCCAATTTTATCGAGCAAATATGGGAGATTTTTCAATGTATCGTCTGTAAGTCGAGATATAATAAGTTTACGAAATAGTTGATAATAACTAAAAATAAAGGAAATTTTATAAAAAATATTTTTAGTTATTATCAACTATTTCGTAAACTCATTATATCTCGACTTACAGACAAAACATTGAAAAATCTCCCATATTTGCTAATTTTATCAAACAATGGGAGATTTTTCAATGTTTCGTCTGTAAGTCGAGATATAATAGGTTAACGAAAAAATTGATAATAACTAAAAATAAAGGAAATTTTATAAGAAATATTTTTAGTTATTATAAATTTCTTCGTGAATGCATTTTTTTCCTACTTGTGATCAAATAATGAAAAATCTCCCATACTTGCCAATTTTATCGAGCAAATATGGAAGATTTTTCAATATTTTGTCTGTAAATCGAGATGTAATTGGTTTACAAAGAATCTGATAATACCTAAAAATGTAGGAAATTTTATGGAAAACATTTCAAAAATCCCCCCCCCAAATATGCTTTATGGAACATCGTTCGCTTGTTCATCAAAAAGTAGGATATTTTGTATGAACTTCCGATTAAATTTTTTTGATTTTCACTTTAACATGTTGCCTAGGATTTCCTTTTTAAAAAAGAACATGTCTTGTCAAATTGGCAAGGGGTCACGATTTCTTTCTACGAGGGCCCCCTGACTACATAAAATTGCATCAAACTGAAAAATTTATTATACTATTGGAAAGGTAACTTTATTCTCTATAAAAAGGTTTAATTCAATTTCCACTTAAAATCATTCCTTAACTACTTTATATCTATTTGAAGTTTCACGACGCTAGAAGGCGCATAATGAGATAGCAAACTATGACGTCACAGCAAGGCACAAGCTTAAAAACTTGAAAAATTAAATACTCCGTACCTAATTCGAGATTCTAACATCTATATTCTTCAAATGTGACCCTCTATCAGCCCTAATAGAATTATTCGAAAATTCCCGCCACATTTCCAGAGCTTTGTAATTTTCATTTTCCCGAAAAACCAATTTATTCTCATAATATCCGTTCGAAGGACATGTACTTTGCTAGTCTTATACATGTATTTCATGGATGATGAAAAACGACGTCATTTCCGATCCACCTTCGCTAAAAATTTTCAATTTCCATTCAACATATGCGATCAAACCTCTCTTTGGATTTTGTGGCAACACAAGGAGTATGCTTTGGAAACCCCTGTGGAAAATTTTTTCTGAAATTTCCCGTGTAAAAAGGCTCGCCTTAAAGTGTGTTTATTGCCGTGCAACCCATAAAACGTCTTGATATCCGATCGTAAAACTACACAGAACCGTCATAACTTAATCGGCTTCTTTTACGGCGGAATTTATCTCAGATGCATGATGCAGATGACGTCAAGATGATTCGACCAATCGAATTTTCAACCAGGTTGTTAAATTTTGATGTTTTCCTTTTCTGTTTTGTTGAAATTAAAGGAGGCTTTTGCAATTGAGAATATTACTCGAAAATCGAGGAATTTTGGTCGTACGCCAAGTGCGTTGCGGTGAAGTTGTATATTCTCCAAAAAAGGTGTATGTCTGAGAAACTCGATTAAATCCGAGTGAAAGTTTAAATGTAGGTATGAAATTACTAGAAAGGTACCTTTCTATTTATATATGACCTGTTTTTTATCCTATTGTCTTCGACCACAATGATCATTTGGAAATCTGCTGTGAAAATCAAGATTTCCAAGAATTCGCCTTCAATTTAAAAAGTATACTTGTAATTAGATTATTAGCTTTTTTATAGTGCTCGACAAGATCTACAAATATTGGTTTGACTTGTTATTACATAACCTAAAAATTGAAGGAGTTATGATGCTTTCAATCTGAGGTTTGCTATATTGACTCACATGTTGGAACATTAGTGAGCGAACGAATGATTCTTTGAATGAACTGAATCGGAAATTTGGAAAAAAATGAATGTTCAGTAAGAAAAAAAAAGTAATTATTATTTTTATGATATTACTCAAATTATTAGATTACTTATTAATATGATAGGTGCTAACCTAATTTTCCAAAGTTTTTTTATTAATTTTTTTTATTTTTTCTTACATGGTTAATTTTCTCCAAAGTTTTTTTCATGTGTGTGTGAAGTTTTATGTTTTTCTTTTAAAATTCTATTTTTTTTTCTGAACAGCCAAAGTTTGAAAATGACGATTTAAATAAATGTATTTAAAATTTCTTATATTTTCTTATTATTGTTCAATTATTACCTATTTCATTTCTTTCAGTTTTATTTCTCAATCTGAAATTTCAAATGACCGGAAGCTGAAAGGTATCTAATAAATAATAAAACATTTTTTCTGGTAAAAACGTGAATTTATTTTAATTTTTGAAGAAAATAAAATACTGGGTGAAAAAATTGAAGTTCAAGGAAGTTCAAATGTTCAAAAGAATCATGATACTGAAACGAGCAGCTGCGAATCATCAAGATGAACGAGATCTACCCTTCTTATTGAAAAATGTTCTTACAATCTACCATTTTGCTCCTTTGCGCCTTCAATTTTGAAAATAGACTACAATTATTGATAAAGGCTTTTTACACCTCGACATTATTACAAAATTATTGTTTCGAATTTAGTCTAACTGCGTAATTGAAAGAATTATTCGACGAGCAGCCATTTTTATGGTGTATCTCAAGTTGCTGAAATTTTTACAGATACTCGTCTACTGGTGAATAAAATTTATCTTTATAAATTCTTTTTCATCAATACCCCTCCCCCCTCCCACTTCTTCTTCCAGAAAAGCATAACTGGAATTTCGTCGTTATTCGTAAATTATCGATTTATTATTAAAACTTTATGGTAATTTGGCCTACAAAGATGATATAATTTTCAAAAAATGATAATACTTTCAAAAATGCTGAACTATAGCTTCATATTACGTGGAATTATTTGAAACGCGATATATTAAAGTTGTCATACGCGCTGAAAAGATAACCCAACTCTCAAGATACCATTTTGATGAAAGAGAACAAACGTCTTGAAGTGGGAAAAAATGAAATTTAAACGGGTTACGTTGACCTCAAAACGTTCGCATAGGTCATTTGGCCTGTATTCAAGTATAAGACATATTTCATCCCCTAATATTATATTCAATTAGGCTGTCAGCAACGTACGGTTTACTCGATTAATATCTGCAAACGTTGGTAAAGTTTTTATCCTAATTTTAACGGTCACGTCGCCGGATACGTGGTCGTCGTTGCGAACACGAAATAGGTAATTTTTCATCGACGTTTTAAACGAGTAATTTCAACGTGTAATTTCGGATTCGCATATATTCGACGAGTTAATTAATATGCGTGGAAATGTGGAAAAAAATATTCAAAGGTTGGAGTACCTATATCGTTATCGTTATTATAAAGCGTTTATTAAACCGCACCCTCGACTGGGTGAAATTAACCGGTATCGAAAAATATCCCCAATACACTGCTAAAAATATGCCGAAGAAGCGGTAATTAATCAACGAGGTAAACTTTAGCCGGGCTAAAATAAACAACCTTAAAGTGGGTTAGGGTATCCTAAAACCCCGGTGTACAGTACATTTGGCCAGTGGTAGTTGGCCTCGGTAGTACAGAGGGCACATAGACACATTCGCGTTGAAATTTATGAACAAATAAACGCGTTTTAACATCTAGCAATAAAAACACCGAGCGGGGTTTGGCCGTTTGGAATATATTTCAATGGGTTAAAAAAGTAAAGACGCCTGAGGCGGCGTAACCTCGGCAAGGGGCATTTATATGGTTCTTAACCCGGCGTACTTTTGTCGACAGGATGCGGCCGTTGATTGATTGATATACGTAGCCGAAGATACCAAGCTGGCGCATCAATTCTGGTTTTCGTACCCGCCACCGGGAGCCGGCGCTAGTCGATCGCAAACTGAAGAAGAGAAAAAAGAGAAAAAAGAGATAGCCGAGGCGGTGGCCCGAGCCGAGCAACAGCAACGCGCCCAAGCCCACAGGGCCGAACACGATCGCGAAAGTTTGTGCGATTATAGACTCGAACGTCACCATAGTCCTTTATCGATCGCTAAATCGGATCTGGATCGTTCCGACAGGAATTCCTCGGTGTCAAGGTATTCGCAGCTGAGCGCCGATTCTATTATCGAGGCGCCCTCGGAATGCCGAACGAATTCCATTCAATCGATGTAAGTGTATTGGCTTTTATCGTGTACCGCTGCTCTGCGATAATCTTTTTTTAAATCGCTTTGGCGCGTGGATTTGACAACACTAATGCGTACGTTACGGCGCGCCAATCGACCTAACGAATGGCTTTTTTTATCGCTCGCAAATAGACCTAAACGTTTTTCCGAGAGAAGTCACTCGGAAAAGGCAGATTTTTCAATTGCTTCGAAACGCCTTATTTTTACACCATACGCTACGTCGCGAGCACTTATCGTCGCTGGAACGGATACGAAACGAGGTTATCAAGCCTGCGATGACGGTGTCATATAAAATTAGAAAATAATAAAACTTTATTACTTAATTACCGCCAAAACGCGACTCATCTTTCCTACGCTGAAGTTATGTTCGAGATACGCGTGTGCTGTCGAGCAAAAACCGCGAGTATTTTTAATTAATTTACTAAAGGGGATTTTAGACGAATTTGCCCTAATCAACTTCAACTATTCTTCGATGAGGTGAAGAGATATCATCGCTTTCTTATTTTTACACTAATTCTAAATTATTTAATTTGTAATTTTTCAAAATTAAAAAAAAATAGATCACCTGAATAAAAAAATCTATACTGGGTGTTTCAATCTATGCCATACCTTCTTCAATATGATCGCGCTACCATAAACGAGTACCTGTTAAAAGTTACGCCGAACCTGAAATTTGAAGGAGCAGAAGTACAGGAAAAAAATGGTAACCCCTTTAGTCTAAAATAACTCCTTCAATTTTATACGCAGTTTAATATACTTATTTGTAATAAAATTCAATTTTCAAGTCGTTTTCAAAAAGCTTTAAACGCATTTTGCGTAAAAACCGTAAAAGATAGAGAAAAATACTATTTCATAAAAAGTTTTTAATGGTCCTTTGTACCAATGAATGGAGTATTTTCCACTTGGTATTTTATACCCCCACCTCCACAAACCGAGGTGCCACCCCCACTCCAAAATTTTTTTATTCCAGATGATAAATATTTTGAGTAGGGATTATTTTACGATGCTTTATACATGATTTTGGTAACGTTAAGAAGGGACTACAGGTATTGTGGGTTGCATAGCGAATTTCTGCAAGAAAAAATACTAAAATCCCTGTAACTACCAGGAAAAATTAAAATTGTGGGATATTGCTCAATTTTATAAAAAACTAAAGTTACAAGACCGTATTTTGAGGTTTCTAAGATCTCACACCTTGAGTTGTTGATCAAATGAGACAATTTATTGATATGATATCTCACAACACACACTTGTTTGTCCTACAAAGCAATATCGAGTAGTTACAGGGATTTTAGTGTTTTTTCCTGATAAAATTGATTATGCAACCCACTATGCCTGTATAGTCCCATCTTAGGGTCGTATTCACAAACGATACTTAATTATTCCTTGCCCAAGTAACCGATTTCGAGCCAGTTTTTCTGATATTAAATATTATGATTTAACCTTTTTAAGATGTAAAATCGATACTTTAGAGTCCCAACTTTTGATTTCATTTTTCAAAAATGTCAAATTTCAATTTTTAGTATCTGAAAAACTGGCCCAAAATTCGTTACTTGGCCAAGGAATACTTAAAAATCGTTTATGAATACGACCGTTAAATACTAATCCATTTTATTTTGGCCCTTTTCCTGGTTTTTTGAGGCATGTAGCACCCTCAGTTTTTGAGATTGATCAACTTGTTTGTAGAACTTGACGAAATCTGCAAAAAATGTAATAACTTGCTTTCGCATAACTTGCACGGGACTATTGGGTATTGTGGGTTGCATAGCCGATTTCTAAAAGAAAAAGCATTACAATCCCTGTAACTGCTGAGGAAAATCGAAATTATGAAATATCGCTTTATCGGACAAACAAGTACATAAATATGGTTCAAGACATCATACGTACCTATCAAAAAATTGTCCCATTTGATCATCAATTGAAGTTGTAAGATCTTAGAAATTTCAAAATAAGTTCCTGTAACTTCAGTTTTTCATAAAATTGAGCAATTTTTCGATTCAATGTTCTTAAACGTAGGCTTATTTGTCCAATAGAGCGATAATCAGCTGTTACAATTTCTCCGAGCAGTTACAGGGATTTTAGTGCTTTTTCCTGCAAAAATTGGTTATTCAACCTGCTTCACCCGTAATCCTGTCTTAAAAGCGTTATAAGGCTTTGAAAAATTTTCATTTTATTCTGGCCTCTGAAATAAGCAAAAATTAGGCGTAAAAATTTAATTTCATAATTTTGTTTGGTTAGAAAATGAAATGAGTTACTCTAGAATGAAGCTGTCATAATTCCTTTATCGTATTGTGAGCACCTTCAAATTTCATAGTTGGCAAAATTTTTTATTTGAATTGAAATTTATAGTAGCTTCTTCACCAATCGAAAGGTATGATATTTTTGGTAGAATTAAGAGTATATTAAAAATGAGAGATAAGAAAAAACGCCATTTTGAAAATTATGACAGTAACTTGAACTTTTTCTTTGCTTTTCTTCGCTGAATTGAACTTACATTGATGATCTTTGAAGAACAGTGAATTTTTGAATTTTTCATAGAAAGGCTTATAGATTTTTAAAATATTGACAATTTGTAAAATTTGCCCAATCGGCCATTTTCTTGTACCGGTTTTTGTTTTGAAAAAAATTTGGCAGTGTGACGTCATACTTACTTCTGTAGTTCTATAAATTATACTTTACAAAAACTGTAAAATATCAGTTTATTAAAAAAAAATTGATTGACTGCTGATTTCATTGTTAGTCAACTTGATATCCTCCCTCCCCCCGAATAATCTAATGACACAAAAATGCGGGGAAAAAAATCCAAAAATTATTATATTATCTCGTTAATTCTTTTCTCCTGCACGAGATGAAATTCAAAAAAGAAAATTCGGCCTTATCGACTCAAGTTACAAAATACATCAAGTTCGTTTCTTATCGAAGCTACTCGATCTGCAGCTAAATGAAATTTTCTCATTAACCGGGAAAAATAAACTATTGCTTGTCATTGTCACTTTTGATACTTAAAACCACGAGTAAGAACATTTCTCGACTTTTGTCGAAATGACACCTTTGATGGGCATTTTTTTTTCCTCTAAAGAAAACAAAAACCCTCGGTGAAAAGTTTAACTAGTACGTCATTTGAATCCGCCGATAAGATGGTTAAAGGATACCACGTTTAGCGTCTTTTGCAATCCGCAAAACGATTTAGAGTAAACAAAAGCCAACATATGGGAGTATTTTCTAGTTTCGAAACGACGGTACGATGTTAATGTTCTTGCCGGCTTTATGTTGTTGGCAGTCGATTAATCATAGGCGTACTTCATAACGTAGCATAGGCGGTGCTGATAGCTCGTCGTAAAAAAATGGCCCCTCAAAGGGTTAAATGGACATTAATAAAGCGTTTCGTCGACACGCTTTCAACGCGACCGAATACCCCGTGATAAGTTTTTTTCTTATGACAGAAAAAAAGAAAAAAATTAAGCGAGGTGTGGCGTAAAGTTAGTTAGAAGACATTCCGGATTGCCAGGTCTGAAATTAACGTGTTTAATTAAATCAACGACGAAAGAACGGATTGCAGCGAGAATTTTTAGCGTTGTTTTTAATTTCGTTTAACGCTTTGTAAAACCGAGTTCTGTGGTTGGTTTGAATTAATATGTTGAAATTGCCGGTGTTTGTGAGAAAGAATGCGAAGTTTGGGGAATTGTTTTTAGAGATTTTTTTATACGGGTAAAAGTTGATTTGAATTGGTGAATTTTCGGGGTTTTTTTCTTCCCTTTTAATTTTTTTTGAATTTACTTTTTTGAAAGGTTTCGAAATCCGAGGTTTCCCGATTTTCTATTTTTTAAATAAAATTTTTTGAATATGAAGAGGTTGTCCTTTTTTAGTTTTTTGAAAATTTTCAGAATCGAGGATTTTCCGATGGATATGAAGTATCTACATACAGGGTGTCCTGATATAGATTAGTACCTGCTCATCAGCTATACAGTCAACTTATACTAGATTCATGTATGCGTGTTTGACGGCACTGTAAATTGAAGGGGCAAAGGTATGGTTGAGTTTTGAATTGATTTTTGTATGACGTCATAAATGAAACAAAGAATCAAGTATCAATATCTATAATGTCGAATTTTCTTCAACAATAGATAACAACAAAAAATCAAGTAAATCTCTCTTTTTCAATGAATTAATTTCTCAGGAAGTGGGTACTCCGGATAAATAGGAAATTTCACCATATCACCTTTTTCGTTATTTTCTACACGTTCGAATTTAAAAAATCCTTTATTTCTCCAGCTTGTGCCCCATGAATTTTTCGCCAGCCAGTATTTTGTTCCATTTTCTTCTCCAAAGCCAATTAGCAGAACGGCAAGGGTCAACGTTTTCAATTCATGGATATTATCAGGGATTTTATAAATACCTTCTGTAACATGATATAAAAACAAAACGTGGATTTCGTTTTCGGTGATAATTTACTTGGGAATAATGAATGAAATGTACCTTCTTTGAATTGTCTGAAAGTTGTATCATCCACATCAATTACTACAGAAATGGGTCCCTCGCATTGAATTCTATCTTCTGGTAATAATACCAGACACGAAGATTTATCGTCACATTCCATTGGCGTTTTGGGCAGGATTACGAATTTCTCTATGCGATTTTTCGAAGCTTTACATTCGCACGATGAACTCTAGAAATGAAAATGCGAATAAATTGAAAGTATAACTTGAATTAAAAAGCAACAGTACCTCGTCTCCTGTATAATATGGACACTCTTTTTCTGTTTGGACTCCGTTGTTTAGAACATAATCATAGGCTGAGCGCATGGCATCACTCTCCACTGCAGGTTGTTCGCAACCACGATTTTCATTGGGTTTCGAATACTCCATGAGGCTTTGCGCGCTTAGTGGAATTGCTGTACTTTTGTTTTTTAGCGCAAAATGAGCTTCCACTGCACCGATCTATGAATATTGAAAATTTTGCTATAGATTACTAGGAAGTGGTCTTTTTGTATCTTTTAATCGTATAATGCCATGCTTGTGTTACTTACTACACTGAAGGTTCAATTGGCGTGGCAGATCTCTCTTTCTCCAATCGACATTATCTGTAGCTAAACTTTGAGCGGATTCATCATCGACGTCGTTTGTCAAATCATCGTCGATATCATGTAGATTTGAGAATTCATTCGTCCTTTGTTCGTATCGAATTTGATTTTGGTTATACATGTCTTCTTTCGTTTCATGTTTCGACGTATTGAGCCTGCTAAATAATGTTCAGAAAATAAGCACGATGTGGATCTTCAAGTATTAAGCGTGATCTATCGCGTTGCAACAACTGTTGAACTTAGACTACGAGTATACTTGATAGCAGAAAAAAACTAGGGGAAATTTACTATATTATTAAACAACGTAAAAATTTCGCGGTCCTTTTAAGAAAGTCTGGTCCGAGGCGAAATACCCCCTCGACGTATCTGTAGATTGAAGTGTATATGATGTTTGTAGGTATACGACAATTTTCTTGTGAACATTATGAAAAGTTATTTATTGGAGGCATCGGTTATCGGTTTGATCTTTTCACTCTGAACGAATTTTCATTCAACGATCACTAAGGTTGGGTATCTTTTGCGTGAAAATTTTTACTCGCTCATTCTTCCTCAAAATTCACATAAGAAAATTTTTATTTTTGAATGAACTTTGGGACATTTTTCCAAAAAACTCAATTTTACATATTTTTAATTCCCTTTCATAGAAAAAATTATGATTTCTCTTCAAAATGACGATTTTACGGAGAACAATTTCTTTAAATTTAGAACATTGTCATTAGTTTTCAACGAATTCGCAAGTTCATTTTACAGAGAATTTTATGAGCAGTAATTTTCAGCTGAACTATTTTTCTGATTAAGCTAGACTTCTTTTATCATATATCATCGATCAAAGCATCCTGTTGAATGCAAATCATTTTCACATCACCGGATGGTTATTGATTGATAAAAATTATCTAACGAACTGTAATTGCTAGAAAGCTGAAGCATGGTACACAGAATGTCATGATTAACAATATGGCGGAAAAAACCTGAAAATCTCAAAGATTCCTAGAATGAGTAAGAAGTTTTGAATTTCCTAGTGCAGTCAATTCTAGGCTACTTTGAAGCGATATCGTAGCATGGTAATAGGTTCAAGAACTGGGTTTTGTAGAAATCCGTGTAATGCTGTATCTACCGAATATCGCTTTAATTAGTTTTGTAAGTTCCCTCGTGACCTTTTACTCAATTAAAAGGTTTAAAAAAAGTAACTTACCTAGTTTACAGCAGTGTAGAGAAAAACTCGTATTGGACGATGTGAGTTGGCATGTAGCTTAAGTGGCACAGTGACCAAACATCGTGCTTTGGAATTGTATTTACTGTGTAGGTGGTGGTCCTTGCGAGGAAGGTATTAAGCTCCCCAGACATACATGGAGTCTAAGGTCTTCCTCAACTACTTGAGAATTGCGAGTTAGGCGCAATTCCAGTGGCAGAAGTGGTGAAGTATTTAAATAAATTATGCAAATTTAAAGAAAACATACCATTAATATATATTATAACAAGAAGGTAATAATGACCATGAATGCTTGAACAACAAGTCAAAAATGATTTCCGCTGATAAGATAGTTCTTGTAGATCAATAAATGTACATTTTAATCATGTCTGAAGTCGAGTGACCTCAATGGTATATGTGGATAGGAATTCTTTATAGGAAAGAGGTGTAAATAAGCGCGGAATTAGTACCTATCTAATTTATTTGAGCAGAAAACTGTATTTCGGTAAAGCACGCGAAAATCGGTGTTTTTCTCATTGATAATTACCTCTTTATCAAAAACAATTAGGGCACATTCAAATTAGTAACATATGTCTTATCTAAAAGAAGTAAGTGAATTAATATTTTTTCTTGAATCTTTGAATAATGCACTTGACTACGGTAGAAGATGCAATTTCTAAACGAGGCTTAAATTATAGTTATAAGCTCAAGGGCAATGATCATTGGATCCATCGATCTTATGTACCATTGCACCGCACACTTTACATGCGAGTAGTGAATGCAACATACTTTCACTCGTGCGCGTCACGCAACGGTCAACCAATCGATCCCTGCTTGTGCCGAAAAATTTTTTGTTGTGGATTTTGATCATTTTTAAATGCTTATATTGTATATTATTCAATTTTGGTGAAATTGACAATTTTTTGGTAATCTCGATAGTTACAGCTGTTTTCCGAAAGTTTTTGTTTGATAACTCGAAAACGAAGCGTGTTACGGAAAAATATACAATAACTCAATGCATAAGAAATTAAATTTTATTTTTATTTTATGCTTTCAAAATTTCGATAGAATCAATGGTTGGCTAGATATAAGCAAAAAATCACATTTGGGAGAGCTAAAAGTTCAAAATTCAAAAATTTGTAAAGAAGCCGAATAATTGAAATTTTTTTTGATTCAAGCTTCGATCCTGTCAAGTTTCATCGAATTTTGATTTTGCGACCTGAGAAGGTTCCCTTGTAAGCAAGATACTTTTTAGTAGATTTAGTACAGAATTCAGTTTACTTGAATTTTTCGAGTTTTTTTGACAAAACTAGTTTTTGTGAAGTCATTAATAAAAAACTCCATTACTACGTCCGTCGAGATGAGTTTTTTTTGAAAATTCATTTTATAGAGATTTTCACGAGTTTTAATTTTTAATTAAATTATTTTTCTGTTTGAGCTTAATCTTCTTGAAGATACAGACAAATACCTGGTTTAAGAAAAGAATGCTAAAATCCTCAAAAAAATGGACTCGTGACCATGAAGAGCATTCAATAGTGTATAACAGTCGTTGAACGGCTTATCGTGTAAAGGGAAAAATAAAAGCATCAATTATATTAGTTAATAAAATAAACAAAGTAATTTGGAATACATACATTAATTAAATGAAAACATGTACTATTGGTATTGAAAATCCAGAAGAAAATAATACCCCATTATTCGTTTTGAAAATTAAATTAATTTTTTATTCTATATATTTTGGAAGTACAGCGTATGTAATCATTCTGTTGTTATTTTCTTCGCTATATGGTAATTTAACGTAGCCTCTATCGCCCCAATCCTTGCCTAACGAATTTTTCGCCAACCAGTAATTCTTTCCTTTGTGGTTTCCATAACCGATGAATAAAACGGCAACCTCTTTCTTGTTTTTTTTCGGTTCTTTTTCTATATCGTAAATGCCATCTTTAAGACAATATGAAATAAAATTGAAATTATATCTCTCAGTATAAAACAACACCAGTGGAAAATATCAATGCACATACCTCCTGTGAATTTGCCGAAAGTTGAAGGATGTACTTTAATGATAACAGAAACTGGTCCTTTACTTTTAATCGCTTTTTGTAACCAATGCAAGCTGTTACCTTTTTGTACGGGTAAAGTGGTGACGTTACGCGGATATGGTTTAACTAAATCGTGTCCAGATTTTTTAAGTTTCTTCTAAAAATTAAACATTGGTTCAATTTGAGTTAAAATTTAAGAAATTTGGAAAAACGTAGAATATACCGGTTTTCCTGTGTATGGATATGAATCCTCTGCACAAATTCCATTTTCTAAAACGAAGTCATACGCGCCGCGCATCGTTTTTCTGTCTGTTGCGTTACAACCGCGATTTTCCTTTTTAGTCAAGCCGTCCAGTAAGAATTGTTCGCTTAATGATATCAATTTGTTTGTTTTACTAAAATGATATGCTTCCAAAGCACCTGTCTGTGAAGCGTAGAAAAATTAAATATTGATGGACCGAATCAGTTCGTGTAGTTGTACTCACCACACTGAAGGCCCAACTGGCGTCGCAATTTTCACCTTGATTTTTAACCTCGGTTACAGCTCCTTCGTTTCTCCAATCATATTCTTCAAACGCCTTCTCCTCGATGTTATCGACCAAATCTGTAGGTATATTTCGAGAACTGGATAGCTTAGCGGGTTCTTTTTCTGACTACAATTCGATGAAAAAAATTATATCCGATATGGTAGCCGCGGACTTGGAATTTACCTTGAACTTGATACATTTACTACTCTTAGGGAAAGTCTGTATAGAATACTTACAAATTCTGGAGTTGATGGTGAAGGTGAAGGTGGAGGTGGAAGAGGTCCTGGTTTAAATTGAATTAGGGTTTTTTTATATGATGCATAACGTTGAAAAATGTTTCGTCCGTTTTCATAAAACTCTCTTCTAAAGCTTCCTTTTTCTTTATTTTCATACTTGTACGTTTCGCCACTTATGAACTGTAATCATAACATATTCCATATGAACTTATCTCATAAAGGATGATAATTTTTATAAAATTTACTTCAAATTCGTTTTCATTATTGATTTCCAACGCATTCACGATGGCGAGAAAAAAGAAGAAATTCAAGCACCGCGGAGTCAACGTCATTGTGATTTGAAATTAAAAAATGTATCGATCAGAAATTATTTTTTGTGATGAAACAAAAAAACCATCACAAAGACATTTTCACTCGCTAACTGAACTTCAATTGTACGAATATGATCGGAATTGTTACTTGGTTGTTTCTCACTTGTATGATTTTCCTTTTTTTTTTTATCAAGAAATATCTTGCGTATGACTGGACCTTTTATCTCGAATTGTGATGAAGCGTTGAAGTGACGGGATGTGAATCTATGATCGTTACGAGATAAAAAAGTGAAATCAGTGTTCGGATATTGAAATTACGTTAGTCAGCGAAAAATTCGCAATTGTTTTTTCACAGAAATTCTTTATTATAAAATTGAAATTCAAGTAAAATTCGTAGTTTTTTGCTATTAATAAACTAAAATAAGAAACAGCATTTTTTTTAGAAATATTTCATTAAAAAAAAAAAAAAAA